>JAGXOD010000036.1:5467500-5580000 GCA_020368025.1 Brachyhypopomus occidentalis
ACGCATGGGTGGGGCTTATGGAAACCTTGGGAGGGCTCATCAGTGGGCGAGGGAGAGGGTGGTGGTGTGTGTGTGTTTGTGTGTGTGTGCGCGTGCACACACATACACGCACACACACATTGTTTTATATTATTTTTTGCTACCATGGCAGGTTCATTTTACAAAGACATTTGTTTACTGTTTGGAAATCACCCCCACCCCCTGCCTGGGGGGTAGTGTTGTGGGGCAGAGACGGGCAGACGGGAACAGGCAGTCTCAGAGCTGTGGCAGCCCCAGGACTCTTTATTAATTGATTTATTTATTTATCTGGTTGCCTGGTTATTAGGTTGCCTGGGAAACGGCTGCAGTTGCCTCTATTATTAAAGACACAATTTTCCTGAACTGCAGCCCCAGATGTCTGAATAATTGATTTAGGGCTGAATTATGGCCCAAAATGCAGCCCCCCTCCCCTTCCAAACGAACCTTTTCTCCCGTTGTAAAATGGACAAAGGAATGTGTGGAAGGATTGTTTCCTGCATAACCACCTAGGTGTGCCTTCCACAACCTCACCTCTGACCAAACCCCCATCCGTGAAACACAACAGAAGACTCCACTTCCTGTGTGTTTGTGTGTGTGTGTGTGTGTGTGTGTGTCTCTGTATCCTCTGTCTAACTCACTCTCTCCCCCTTCTGGTCTCCATCACCAACTGTCCCTTGTTTAACATACATCTTCTCCCTTTCACCACTCTGTCATGCCTCATACCCCCCCTATATCTCTCTACTTCTCTCCCTCTCCTCTTGTGTTCTCTCTCCCTCCCTCTATCCCTCTCTCCTCCTCCCTCTCTCCCCTGTCCACCCCTTCCCAGGTGAGAGAGGCTAGTGTTGGCTAGTCAGCGTAGCCGTACTCTCTAGCTCTTTACGAGTCTCCTCTGTCAGACCACACAGGGCTTGTTCTGAGGCCCATTCCGCCTAATCTGATCAGGCAGGCAAATACGCCGGGAAAAGCGGCTTTAATGATCCCCCTAATTACCCCAAGTCAATACCAACTGTATTATTAGACTCCGGGAAAATATTCCATTAGGGTCCCCCCCGTGGGAGTCGTGGCACGGCGCGGAGTCACGCGCCGCGCGCCCCCACGCTTGTAATTAATTTTATTTACACACGCAGGAATGCGCAAGGTCGCACCTGCAGCCTGCAGCCCCCCGCCCCCCCCCCCCGCACCGCCGCCCCGCCCCGCCCCTTCCTCGCCCGCCTAATCAGATCTGTCATAATTACCGTTCGCCGCGCCTCTGACACATGCTGCGAAATATTTCAATTTAACCGCGCCTCCGAGTTCGGCCCGTGTGAGGGGAGGTGCACGGGAGATCTCCTCCTCTCCTCCAGCCTCTCCTTCTCTGTCCTTACCTCTCCTCTCCTCCTCCACTTCATTATCCTCTTTTCTCCTTCCTTCTCCCCCCTCATCTCATCTCCTCCTCGCGTGTCCTGTGATCTTATCTCCTCTCTTCTCACACGTGTCTCAGTTTAACTCGTGAAGTCACGTATCAGTGACACGGACAGTTGTTTGGATGTTTTGAATTGATCTTTGCATTGATGTGGGGGGCAGACGATCATCTCCCCGAATGACTAGAGTCAATCTGCTAACGTGGCTGTGCTCGTCACCCAGGAGTTACGCCGTGTGTCCTGAAAAGGCAGGTCCTACGAGCTTCGATTTTGAGAGTTGAATATATTTAATAGCCTGTTTTTTCCCTTTTGAAGGCAAACTTGTCTGCCGATTAAGAAACTGATTTAGCTGACACATACAATTTGCAGGTTTTATGCAATTTTAATCTATAATTCAATAAGATCTATGTGATTTATCTGCTTAATTACACACTGATATTAGCAATTAAACTCCAGCTTTGCATTAAATCTCAATCAGGCGCCTGTAATTGATGGACTAGCGTTACTCATAGGCTCTTCATGAGTTCTCTCCCTCTCCACAACTGGCACGTGGCTCCCCGCGATCAGGTAACGTCTGGATGCTCGAGCACGTGTCACTTCCTGCTCTCTGTTCCTCTTTCATTGGAGGGCCTTTAACGAGGAGGTTTAGCTAATCGAACACCGCGGGGTGTCTTCGGGTTTCCGTTGGCGACTGGCTAAGAGGGAAGCAGCATGGAGCAGAAGCACTGGGCTGCCATTGTCTCCGCTGAGCCCAGTTGCTTGAGCTGCTCACATCTGCATCACACCTAAACGCCCCGACTTCCCTCCCGCTGGTGTCTGCCTGTCCTCTTCACTCTGCCTGAAGGGGGTTTGTGTGATGTGGGAAGAGGGTCAGCGACGAAATCGTGCCAAAGGTTTTTTTTTTTTTTCCTCGAGTAGTTACTTAAGTTCAGAATACAAAGCTTTCTAGCTATCAGTAAGCGATCGGTTTAAAACGTTCCACAGCCACGCTGGGGGGTAGAGGAGGAGCTGATGGATGTGATTGGCCAGGTCTGAGGTTCAGCACATGCTTACAGAAGCAGAGCATAAATGAGTCTTTGTCTGTAGCTACTCCTCTATCATCCGTAATCGTCTCTCTCCGTCTCTCTCTCTCTCTCTCTCCCCCCCCTCACTGAGCTCATTCAGAGAGCAGTGCTTAAATAACCCCCTCATTATAGACTCATTATGGAGCGCGGCATTCTGGGGCTTGTAGTTCTAACCGCTTCCACTCGCCTGCCTGGTCCGTTGGCGCTCCGGCTCTGCGTCCTCGCCGTGCTTCCCTGGCCCTGGCGTCCCTTCGTCCGCCATCACGCTGAGCGGCGCGTAAGTGGAACAGTGGCAGATGGGGCAGCCATGGCGGACGGCTCCCTCGGTCCGCCGCTGCGAACGAGCACGCGCGTCGTCGCGCGGCTGCACACAGGCACGGACAGGTTCGAGCGTAGTACTGCGATATCCCTTTGAATCTCTCCGCATAGCGCTGTGTGCCAGGGCTGGGCCCGAGCCAGGAGCAGACAGGAGAGGTGGGGGACAAAACCGCTTTGTCTGCTGTGTGTGCTTCAGCTCTCCGTCTGACATCAAGATGTTTGTGTCTCTCTCTTTCTCTCTCTCTCTCTCTCATCATCTTGCTGAAGAAGTAGGCCATAACAATGGATTACTCACAGAGGGAAAAAAAAATAAATAAAATGATGTTCTAATGCTATGCGATTACTGCCATTTTAGAAAACATCTTTTCAGAAAGCCCCTGCTTGCTTTCCTACTGATGGTCAGATTCCCCTCACCAGTAGGGAGGGTGGAGGGGAGGGTGGGGGTATGGGGGGGGGCGGTGCTGTCCGGCCCACTTGGCTCGGGGGCAGACTGCTTGCAGTGGAGGCAGCAGGGTAACGGTGGGCGGAGCCTGCTTCCATGGAACCGTGTGGCGTGAGTGTCGGGGCAGGGTATTGGCTAATTCGGATGAAGTAAAGGTGTTGCAGAGGCCGTGTGACCGCCTGGTGGAGCCGCTCAGTGGCCGGTTTGTTAACGCCCTCGTTCGAGCGGAAGGCGACTCCACGGACGTGAATGCCACGCTGTTCCCTCACAGTGCAGCCCTGTGCGTCTCCCCCGCAGACAGCTGGTGACTGGCGTAGCTCACACGTGTACGCAAACACACACGGCCACGCGCACCCTTGCGCTCCTAAATAAGCCCCCCCACCCCCCCTCTCGTATGCGCGAGCACTCGCAAAACACACGGTGCTCCTCACAGACTGAGCAGATCTTGCACATGAATCCAGCCATTGTGCTCCAAGGGCAATATTTTTTATCAGAATGCTGAGGCTGCTATTTATACTGCGGTTGGCCATGGGAGCTCAGCCTGTGCCCTGCCCTGCCTGGGTCTGGAGGTCATTACCTCCACCTCCAGCACACGGTGCAGCGTCTGCCAATCACGCTTCCTCTGCCCACACACACACACATGCGTGCGCGCAGTGCCAGTCCGGCCTTCTCGAACCCTGCGAGCCCCAGCGAGACAAGCAGAGAGGCCACAGTCTCGTCAGCAGAACACAGGACGCCTGTAGTTTGCCCTCCCGTGCTCCAGAGGCCGCTGTGGTTCAGTGTAGCTCTGCATGCAGCTCACGTCTCCTGCTCTGACTCCGGTGGGAAGAGGAGTCCGGCCACCACTGGAGTGCCTCCCTGCCTTTCCAGCTTATCTTCTGAGGACTGTGATCTGATTGGTGAGAAGCAACACCCACTCCCCCACCCCCCCAACCCCACCTCTTGCTCCACCCCAGTCTACCTAGCCCGGCCCTCTGGCCAGGTCTAGTGGCTCCATGCCCCCTACTTGTCAGGGGGGGTAAAATGCAACGGGGCAAACCCAGGCATGAGTACTGAGTGCATCACGTCCCTGGGGTGAGTCTTGTGTCCAGAGCAGAGCTCTGATACTCCATGCATGTAAGTGCAGCTCACCCCATGGGTCTGTTACTGAGGCGAACGCTCCAGTTGCCTTTGCATGAAATGGTGCTTTGGTTTTTATGAGGGTGAGCTGTGCTGTTTCTGGGGCTGGGCTGCTTCGATCTGGGTGACTTGCTCACTTTTTAATTCATGTTTCTTTATTGTGGAATGTTTTTTATGCTGGGATGGTAAATGGTTGTGATTGATTGCCTGTGAGCATGTGTGTGTGTGTGTGAGAGAGAGAGTTTACTGAAAACCATAGACATCAGTGGGAACAGCACCCAAATCCCTGTGCATGCATGCAAAAAAAAATATTTGTGGCAGAGGAACAAGGTATGCTGTATGCTTTATGTCTCTCTCTCTCTCTCTCTCTCTCTCTCTCTCTGGTTTGATGTGGCTTTGGGAGGAGTTTAAACAAGGGACAACAAAACTGCTGAGTTATCTCAGCTGTGCAGTGTACTGCTGTGGCTTCAGCTGTAGCTCCGCCCTCCCTGGGGGTGAGGGAAGGCCGAGCGCTGGGTAATCCTGTGGAAATGAAAGGTGCTGCCACACACTGGTCTGGAGATTACAGCCTTCCATTTGTAACAGTGCCAGGACATCGCTACATAGCTGCTGGAACTCACACACACACACATACATGCATGCGTGTGTGCGTGCACACACTCTCACACACATACACACACACACACACCCTTTTCTACCCTCTATTCCTTTCTGTTCCCTTCTGTTGTGTTTCATGCAGCACTGGATTGGATCTCCTTCCATGTTGGGCTGTGTGTGTGTGTGTGTGTGTGTGGGCTTTCACATTGATGCATGGTTAAGATGGCTAATCTGTTCCAAAATATAAAGTTTCCAAGAAAGTTTCAGCAAACATTGGTCACTGGGTGTGGCAGTGCAAGAGGACTGTAGTGACCCTGAGGGCTTTGAGCCCAGCTAATGTGTGCAGTGTGTGAGGACTGTAGTGACCCTGAGGGCTTTGAGCCCAGCTAATGTGTGCAGTGTGTGAGAGGACTGTAGTGACCCTGAGGGCTTTGAGCCCAGCTAATGTGTGCAGTGTGATGTGTGCAGTGTGAGAGAGGACTGTAGTGACCCTGAGGGCTTTGAGCCCAGCTAATGTGTGCAGTGTGAGAGAGGACTGTAGTGACCCTGAGGGCTTTGAGCCCAGCTAATGTGTGCAGTGTGAGAGAGGACTGTAGTGACCCTGAGGGCTTTGAGCCCAGCTAATGTGTGCAGTGTGAGAGGACTGTAGTGACCCTGAGGGCTTTGAGCCCAGCTAATGTGTGCAGTGTGAGAGAGGACTGTAGTGACCCTGAGGGCTTTGAGCCCAGCTAATGTGTGCAGTGTGTGAGAGGACTGTAGTGACCCTGAGGGCTTTGAGCCCAGATAATGTGTGCAGTGTGAGAGGACTGTAGTGACCCTGAGGGCTTTGAGCCCAGAATGCCCCGCGTGTTACGCTCTGCTCACCTGCTGCCGAAGAGCAGAATGGAAACAAACCCCAACTAGCAAATTTTCATTCCATCCATCCATCCATCCATTTTCTTCCGCTTATCCGGTCCGGGTCGGGGGGGGCAGTAGCCTAAGCAAAGAGGCCCAGGTTTCCTCTCCCCAGCCACCTCTTCCAGCTCTTCTGGGGGATACTATATGCTCCCAGGACAGCCGAGAGATATAATCTCTCCAGCGTGTCCTGGGTCTTCCCCGGGTCTCCTCCCAGTTGGACATGCCCAGAGCGCCTCCCTAGGCAGGCGCCCAGGTGGCATCCGAACCAGATGCCCGAACCACCTCAGCTGGCTCCTCTCTACGTGGAGGAGCAGTGACTCTACTCCGAGCCCCTCCCGGATGACTGTGTCCGCACCTTATCTCTAAGGGAGAGCCCAGACACCCTGCGAAGAAAAACTCATTTCGCCGCTTGTATTCGCGATTCATTCTTTCGGTCACTACCCAAAGCTCGCGGACCATAGGTAAGAGTCGGAACGTAGATTGACCAGTAAATTGAGAGCTTTGCCTTTCGGCTCAGCTCTCTTCACCACAACGGTCCGGTACAGCGACCGCAATACTGCAGCCGCAGCACCAATCCGCCTGTCAATCTCTCGCTCCATCCTTCCCTCACTCGTGAACAAGAACCCGAGATACTTAAACTCCTCCACTTGAGGCAAGGACTCACTCCCGACCCAGAGAGGGCACTCCACCCTTGTCCGACTGAGTACCATGGTCTCAGTTTTAGAGGTGCTGATTCTCATCCCAGCCATCTCGCACTCGGCTGCAAACTGATCCAGCGAGAGCTGTAGGTCTCGCCCGATGATGCCAACAGGACCACATCATCTGCAAAGAGAAGGCGTGGAATCCTGAGGCCACCAAACCGAACCCCTCCACCACTTGGTTACGCCGAGAAATTCTGTCCATAAAAGTTATGAACAGAATCGGTGACAAAGGGCAGCCTTGGCGGAGTCCAACTCCCACCGAAACCAGTCTGACTTACTGCCGGCCATGCGAACCAAACTCCTGCTCCGCTTGTACAGGGACTGGATAGCCCGTAGCAACGGGCCCCGCACTTATACTCCCGGAGCACCCCCCAGAGGAATCCCCGAGGGACACGGTCGAATGCCTTTTCCAAATCCACAAAGCACATGTGGACTGGTTGGGCAAACTCCCATGCACCCTCTAGGACCCTCGCAAGGGTGAAAAGTTGGTCCAGTGTTCCACGACCAGGACGGAACCCACATTGTTCCTCTTGTAACTGAGATTCGACTATCGAACGGACTCTCTTCTCCAGAACCCCTGCATAGACCTTACCGGGAGGCTGAGAAGTGTGATCCCCCCGATAGTTGGAGCACACTCTCCGGTCTCCTTTCTTAAAAAGGGGAACCACCACCCCGGTTTGCCAATCCAGAGGCACTGCCCCCGATGTACACGCGATGTTGCAAAGACGTGTCAACCAAGACAGTCCCACAACATCCAGAGCCTTAAGGAACTCAGGACGGATCTCATCCACCCCCCGGAGCCTTGGCACCAAGGAGTTTCACAACTACCCTGGTCACCTCAGCCCTAGTGATGGGCAAACCTCCGTCCGAGTCCTCTGGTTCTGCTTCCTCTATGGAAGACGTGGTGGTGGGATTGAGAAGATCCTCGAAGTATTCCTTCCACCGCCTAATGACATCCCCAGTCGAGGTCAGCAGATCCCCAGCCTCACTGTATACAGTGTTGGTCGGGAACCGAGTTGCCTGACGGTTTGCCAGAACCTCCTCGGAGCCGATCGAAAGTCACTTTCCATGGTCTCACCAAACTCTTCCCACACCCGAAGTTTTTGCCTCTGCGACAGTCAAAGCCGCGATCCGCTTGGCCCCCTGTACCTGTCTGTTGCCTCCAAAGTCCCACGGGCCAACCAGGCCCGATAGGACTCTTTCTTCAGCATGACGGCCTCCCTTACCCGAGGTGTCCACCACCGGGTTCTGGGATTGCCGCCACGACAGGCACCGACAACCTTGTGGCCACAGCTCCGATCTGCTGCATTGACAATAGAAGCACGGAACCAAGCCCACTCAGACTCAATGTTTCCAGCCTCCCTCGGGATGCGGTCAAAGCTTTGTCGGATGTGGGAGTTAAAGACCTTTCTGACAGGTTCCTCTGCCAGACGTTCCCAGCAAACCCTCACAGTACGTTTGGGTCTGCCAGGTCTGTCCGGCATCCTCGCCCGCCATCTGATCCAACTCACCACTAGGTGGTGATCGGTTGACAGCTCAGCTCCTCTCTTTACCCGAGTGTCCAAGACACACGGTCGCAAGTTCGACGATACGATTACAAAATCGATCATCGAACTGCGACCTAAGGTGTCCTGGTGCCATGTGCACTTATGGACACCTCTGTGCTCAAACATGGTGTTTGTTATGGACAAACCGTGACGAGCACAGAAGTCCAATAACAGAACACCACTCGGGTTCAGATCGGAGAGGCCGTTCCTCCCAATCACGCCCCTTCCAGGTCCTACTGTCATTGCCCACGTGAGCATTGAAGTCCCCCAGCAGAACAATGGAATCCCCAGAAGGGGCACCTTCCAGCACCCCCTCCAAGGACTCCAAGAAGGCCGGGTACTCCGAACTGCCATTCGGTGCATAAGCACAAACAACAGTCAGAGCCCTTTCCCCGACCCTAAGGCGCAGGGAAGCAACCCTCTTATCTACTGGGAGACCCCCAACACACAGGCAGCGAGCCGGGGAGCTATGAGTAAGCCCACTCCAGCCCTCCGCCTTTCACCCTGGCAACTCCAGAAAAGAATAAAGTCCAGCCTCTCTCGAGAGGATTGGTTCCAGAACCCAAACTGTGTGTGGAGGTGAGCCCAACTATATCTAGTTGGTATCTCTCAGCCTCACACACCAGCTCAGGCTCCTTCCCACCCAGAGAGGTTACGTTCCATGTCCCAAGAGCCAGCTTCAGTAACCGAGGGTCGGTACGCCAAGGCCCCCGCCCGGCCACCGCCCAAACCACAATGCACCGAACCCCTAGTACTACCTCTCCCACAGGTGGTGGGCCCATGGGAGAGTGAACCCATGTAATCCCTTCGGCTGTGCCCGGCCGGGCCCCATGGGTAGAGACCCGCCACCAGGCGCCGAGGAGCCCCTCCCCCAGGCCTGGCTCCAGGGTGAGGCCCCGGTAACCCTGATCCGGCAAGGGTATCTGGGTCCTGTTTTTAAATTCCATTGGGGTTTTTATTTGGACCACTCTTTGTCTGGCCCATCACCTAGGACCAATTTGCCATGGGAGACCCTACCAGGGGCATTGCCCCCGACAACCTAGCTCCTAGGATCACATGGGCACGCAAATCCCCTCCACCTTACTGTAATAATGGGGGTGGTGATCCACGGAGGAGTCGTGCAACACTGCTGTTCCAGAATTATGTTTGTGCGTTTGTTCTTGTGTAGTAGCTGTTGTGGCTTTTATTTGAATATATTTGTCTGCTTAGTGGGGAAGACCCAGCGAATAGAGAAGCACTTTAATGGCACCCTGAGCTGAATGTGCAGGACTGGGAGATGCTAGTAATACCTGCTCCTGGGTCTCAGCCGCCATCACTGTTTCTTATTTAACACACACAAATCAAAGCAGTCATTTCTGATGTTGCTAAATGCATTTCCTGAGGAGTGTGAGAAGGAGTTGATGTGATGTGACGTGACGTGTGTGTGTGTGTGTGTGTGTGTGTGTGAGAGCAGGGCTGGCTGTGTGAGCTCCTGCGCTGGAAGGAGGATCCATCTCCAGAAAACCGCACGCTCTGGGAGAATTTGTCCATGATCCGACGCTTCCTCAGCTTGTCTCAGTCAGAGCGGGACGCCATCTATGAGCAAGAGAGTAGCGGCGGCCAGCAGCACCACGCAGACAGACCCGCACACCTACTGCACATGGCCTCTGAGCCACTCCAGGTCAGCGTCACACACACACACACACACACACACACACACCTACTGCACATGGCCTCTGAGCCACTCCAGGTCAGCGTCACACACACACACACACACACACACACACCTACTGCACATGGCCTCTGAGCCACTCCAGGTCAGCAACACACACACACACACACACCTACTGCACATGGCCTCTGAGCCACTCCAGGTCAGCGTCACACACACACACACACACACACACACCTACTGCACATGGCCTCTGAGCCACTCCAGGTCAGCGTCACACACACACACACACACACACACACCTACTGCACATGGCCTCTGAGCCACTCCAGGTCAGCACAACACACACACACACACACCTACTGCACATGGCCTCTGAGCCACTCCAGGTCAGCGTCACACACACACACACACACACACACACCTACTGCACATGGCCTCTGAGCCACTCCAGGTCAGCGTCACACACACACACACACACCTACTGCACATGGCCTGAGCCACTCCAGGAGCCACTCCAGGTCTGAGCCACTCCAGGTCAGCGTCACACACACACACACACACACACACACCTACTGCACATGGCCTCTGAGCCACTCCAGGTCAGCACCACACACACACACACACACACACACACACACCTACTGCACATGGCCTGAGCCACTCCAGGAGCCACTGCCAGGTGAGCCACTCCAGGTCAGCAACACACACACACCTACTGCACATGGCCTCTGAGCCACTCCAGGTCAGCACACACACACACACACACACACACACACCTACTGCACATGGCCTCTGAGCCACTCCAGCCACACACACACACACACACACACACACCTACTGCACATGGCCTCTGAGCCACTCCAGGTCAGTCACACACACACACACACACACACACCTACTGCACATGGCCTCTGAGCCACTCCAGGTCAACAACACACACACACACACACACACACACACACACACCTACTGCACATGGCCTCTGAGCCACTCCAGGTCAGCCACTCCAGGTCACACACACACACACACACACACACACCTACTGCACATGGCCTCTGAGCCACTCCAGGTCAGCGTCACACACACACACACACACACACCTACTGCACATGGCCTCTGAGCCACTCCAGGTCACACACACACACACACACACCTACTGCACATGGCCTCTGAGCCACTCCAGGTCAGCAACACACACACACACACACACCTACTGCACACAGCACACACACACACACACACACACCTACTGCACATGGCCTCTGAGCCACTCCAGGTCAGCAACACACACACACACACACACACACACCTACTGCACATGGCCTCTGAGCCACTCCAGGTCAGCAACACACACACACACACACCTACTGCACATGGCCTCTGAGCCACTCCAGGTCAGCAACACACACATTAATACACCAGTACTGTAAATATCCACATTAATATACCAGCACCACATGTGTTTCTGCACATTTGCACACACACACACACACACACACACACACATACACACACACACACACACACACACACACATCTGCAGTCATGACTGGTGCTGTTGACCTGTTTATCCTTTTCACTGTGGCACTGTTTTCATGTTTGTGTTTAGTGCTTTATAATCTTAGTCTGGAGATGTGGGATATTAACCCACAGGGCCTTGGGATGCACCCAAGACTCCGCCCTCGTCTCCACCCACTGCCGTTAACCCGGCTGTCCGTCAGCACTCGGCCCACACGCGCAGATTCCTGTTTTAAGTCAGCACGTCCTTATTTGGGAACATGGACTAATCAGGACACGAAACCTGAGAGCGTCTAACTCGTAGCTGCCTATGTGAGCCCAGATGAGTTTGCTTACTGTAAAGCTTTCGGTCATTCAGAGTATGAAGGGGTGTAGAGTCCAGAGGAAGATGTTATTACTTACATCTGTACATTAGCACCCAGCGCTGAGAGTGTGAGGGGCCATGCGTGAGATTCTGAGGGCCCAGACGTGAGTCAGTCGCCTTACGCACATGCAGGCTGGCACGCTCTCCTCCTGGACGCTGCGCTTCACCAGGGCGTACCCATCTCGGACAGCTCCATGGCTCCATGAGCACTGGCAGAAGTAGGTTTGTAAGCAAAGTTTTACGTTGGCTTGGTCCTTTTTTTGGTGACGGGCGCAGGAGGGACTTCATATTGAGGCCATGCTGTTCACAGTTCCCAGGTAAGCTGTTCAGTTGTGGTGATGTCATCTTAACCAGTAGAGGAAGGGTTCAAGGTGATCCTTGTTCTGCTTAATAACTGGCACGGTGGCGCCAACATTTGGGACACCGTTAGGCCTCTGAACTCTCCACGCTTATTCTCTGGGAATGTTGGCACATTCCAAAAAAAGAACGCGTCACCTTGGCTTTTCCCACACACCCCTGAGAACGAGCCAGGAAAAAACAGCGTGGCGTGGTCAGTCGTGAGCGGCCGTGTCTCCGCTGGATCCCAGCTGGTAAACAATGCCGCGTATGGGAGACGCTACGTCATCCTTTCTCATGACCTCATCGCTCGCACAAACCCGCTACAGCAACCCCTCACAGTCGCCATGGCAATTGAATCTCTGCAGATTTGGGTGTTTTTGTATACCCCCCCCCCCCACACACACACACACACACACACACACAACTGCTTGTTGTGTGAAGGCCCAGCCCTTTGAATGGTTCTTGATAAGCAATCAGCAGGCCCTGCATTTTCTGTGCGAGAGTTTCGGATGAAAAAGGATTCGAGTTAACGGTCTTGTGAGTGGAGTCAGATAAATGCGCGTGTGTGTAGGTGTGTGTGTGAGGGACGGCACCTCATTCAGCGTAAGGGTTCATAGCCTCTTTGTGAACCGCTCAGAACAATACTCGCTGACGGACAGACTTCCAAATAGGCTCACAGCCCTTTCTGCTATTTTGTGTCGGTCCAGTTCAATTAAACCTGGTGCCACAGTTCAAGCCCTGCTGGAGCGCTGATGTGGTTGGTGGGAGTAACGGCTCCCGCCGCTCCTGCCGTGAAAGACTTCTCACTGTGTGGCCCATGTCCGTCTCTCCCGCCCCCACTCCAGTCTCAAGCCCACCAGCCGCCCATGAGCCAGCAGCAGGCAGCCATGTCCCTGCAGCACCCGCCCCAGCCCCTCCTGCCCCAGCAGACAGCCCAGCAGCAGGGGGCGCCACCTGTCCCGACGCTGCAGCAGCAGGCAGGTCCGCGGCTGCCCCCGCGCCAGCCCCCGCCGCCCGCGGCCGAGGGGGAGGAGGAGAGCCGAGCCAAGGCCCGGCAGGCCGGCCGCATCTCGCTGGAGGCCCTGGGGATCCTGCAGAGCTTCATCCAGGACGTGGGCCTGTACCCGGACGACGAGGCTGTGCACACCCTGTCGGCCCAGCTCGACCTGCCCCGGCCCACCATCCTCAAGTTCTTCCAGAACCAGCGCTTCTACGTCAGCCACGCTGGCAAGGCCAAGGAGGCCTCCGCCCTGGCTCCGCCCGCAGGAGGTGGAGGGGAGGACGGCCTGACGGACTTCAGGGAGGGGGAGTTACCCAAGGAGCTGGACGAGGGCACGCAGACAAACAGCAGCGTCTTCTCCATCAAGATGGAGGAACACCTGGCCGTCGACATGCAGACACAGGCTGAGCAAGAAGTGAAAGAGTAGAGCTCTCTCTCTCTCTCTCTCTCTCTCTTCTGTCTATCTCTTCATTCCTCTTTCTCTCACTCATACCTGATCTGTTCCTTTTTCTTATGCTCTGTCATGGTATCTTCTCCTCTTTCTCTCCCTCTCTCTCTGTCTCTTTCTTTCTCTCTCTCCTTCTCTCTCTCTCTCTGTCTGTCTCTCTGAGCTCTTTATCTGTCTAACAGCGGTAGGACTGTGAGACTCTTGACCCAGGACTGAGTAATACACGAGTATTACCTTTTACACTTTGTAAAACCTGTATTATTTCTCTGTAAAGATTTACGCGTCATTAAAAAAAATAATAACCTGCACAATGAAACTAGATCTAAAAAAGGCAAAAAAAAAAAAAAAAAAAAAAGCGAAAAAAAAAAATCTTGAACATGTTGCCGTGGATATTTGCTGACTGCACTTGATGTATGTTGTTTTTACACTGAACTTCTGAACTTGAGCTACTGATTTTAAAAGAGGAAAACAACATGAGTCAGTGCAGTTTGATAGACTTTGATAGATGTTTACGTATGTGGTGTTAACTGGATTTTTATTTAAATGCGTCTGAAGCCGCTGGAATGGGGGACGTAGCCTTAAGGGTCAAGCACTGGGTCGAGCTGTCACCATGGCGAGTGAGGCGTGCTCCGTAAGAACAGAAGGATCTCTCAAACTCTGGAACACCCCCCCACCCCACACACACACACACACACACACACACAACCTGCAGGCAGTCTGGTGAAGAATAGCTCAATCTTTACTTGCTCAATTTGTTTGAAAGAAATATAAATATATATATAGACATATATTAATTGTAAAAAAAATATACAGTCTTAAAGAAACTATGCCAACAAATGCCTTGTACGATATGGCACTGCCGATGTTAGATTATTTTGCAAACCTTTGTCACTGTAATTTTCAGGATTTTCACACAGTTTGAAATGTGAATCACAGCGTCCTTCCTCCCCGACCCCCACCCTCCTCATCCTCCATTATTTATTTGCAGTTCATGCTGGGTTCTGATGTAATGACGTTTTTGGGACATTTCTGTTACGGAGCGCTTCTCCTTTCACTGATCTTTTACTATTTATAAATGTCATTTTGATGGGCAGTAAAATCAGAAGTGTCTTAACGTTTTAAATGGAAAATGTGCTTTAACAGTTGCCTAAAAAGTGCTGTATGTCAAACAACTCATGCTACAAGCTTCACAATTAATGTTGTATGCAATTTTTACTATCATGCAAATAAGCTTAGGAAAATGACTAACCTATAGCCCACCTTAGCAAAACATATGCAATTTGTGTGAAATTGATGTTTGCAATGTGTCTTCCTTTGGTTAACAATCCAATTCAATTCTATTCCTGTATAAAATATTCTGTATAAAAAAAGTGTTTCTTTTTTATGAGTTTATTGCAATGAGAACACCAGTTATTTTGTTACAACTGACTGTTTTATAAGTGTTTCTCGGTTTCTTTGAGCAAAACTGTTCTAACTAGGAGTGGTTACTGATTGTTAATGACACAATTAAACTGTTTGTATTGTACCCCAGAATCTCTGCATTAATGTCAACCGTACATTAGTACCAGGGAAACCTATGTAGTTTTTGACTATTTATTTATTCATTCATTTTTCTTCTGTTTTACTGTAAATTGAACTATTTTAATATCAATATACCACTGGCGGATATATTGTAGTGCTTTCTAAGAGTCTATTACTATATAGACCAACATACCACTAGCAGATTTATTTTGGTGCTTTCTGAAAGAATACTGTACGGTGCAGTATACTCCTGGAATACTGTACGGTGCAGTATACTCCTGGAATACTGTACAGAGCAGTATACTCCTGGAATACTGTACAGAGCAGTATACTCCTGGAATACTGTACGGTGCAGTATACTCCTGGAATACTGTACGGTGCAGTATACTCCTGGAATACTGTACGGTGCAGTATACTCCTCTAAGCTGTGTTTTGGCTTTCATTGTTACCTTTGGTTAGGTGCAGTATGGAAGACAACACTGGGCTTCATATAACCCACCCTGAGTTCAGCACATCAGTAGATGCCTGGTCTCTCTCTCTCTCTCTCTCTCTCTCTCTCTTTCCCTCTTTCCCCTCTATCTCTCCATACTCTCTCTCCCCCTCTGTTTGTTTTTTTTCTTTTCTTTCTATTTTTTTTTTTAACTCCGAGCAGGTTTCTTCCTGGTAAATAAATGGCTGGCGTTAATGCCTCGTTAATGAGCCGATCTTCGGGGAGAGAGAAGGTGTAAAGAGATGCAGGTGCTGTGACCCTTCGCTGAACCCTGGGTGAAGTCGGCAGCTGTGGGCCTCCTGCATGAACGCCCTCTCACCTGCGTGCACGTGCACAGAGCACGTATACCCGCTGGTTCTATTAAAGGCCAGACAGGTAAGATCAGGTCTAGCAAGGCCCAAACTGCTAGTGATTTGATAACTGTCTTCACATCGAGTCTAGTGGGAATTAGGGCTAAGAGTGGTAAGTCTAAAACACGTATATATATAATGAACAAGTTATTTACCATAATTACATCATACAGCTAGAACGTCCATATGAGGCTCACAATTATCTTTAAAGTTATATCTATAAAAAAAACAGTCTTTGCTCACGAAATCTTTTCGGTTGTCATTCCTAAATAAGGACAGAGTGCTGAAATACAAATGGAGCACTTGCCGATCCACTTTGAGCTCCCAGGTAGAGAGGTTCACTTCACTGGTTCTGCATCCTGATACCACTGAATACTGAATCTCAAGAAACCACAAACCCCATCAACTACAATGTTTTTGTTATCACTACATATTGGTTTGTCAAAGCCCTGTGTGTGGATGTTGTATGCTTTGTACCACTCCTCTCTAACTAAAACGACTGTTCTGACGCCAGGTAACGTTGTTCTGTTGATGTGACGGCCCATATCTCAGAGGCATGAGATGATGCACTCATACCTGTGTTGCCAATTGAGCAGTGCCAGTATCGAGCCAATACCAGTTCTGGTCTTGGTGTCATTCATTTCTACGCTTTGATTTTGAGCGATGCAGGGGTTTCGTTGGTCAGCTCTAGGGAGCTGCGTCTCGGTTTAGCACAAGGATCCTTGATACAGTGTTTCAAACTATGTGAAATTTTGCATCTTAATGTGTACAGGTGTGTATTATGTGAAATGCGTTATTTAAATGTGTACAGCTGTGTATAGTACGACATAAGTACATTGCGGTTATTTCAAACGTTAAATAAAATCCCTAAAGGACAAGATTTGAATGAAAAAAAAGTCTCTTATTCGAATGCTTTTCTTGTTGATAATCTCACTGACCCCAGGAAACGGAGATTTCGGTTGTGGGGAGAGTCCCGAATCCCCCTCTCTTTTAATGAAGGACTTCATAAACCTCTTCAGCAGCACAAGGCTTCTATTCTCTCCCATTCAGTCTCACTTCATTCTAATTGCTGCTGGCAAACAGCAAACTGTTTATAGCATCAGAGATTCATTTTCTATATCCGTCTTTCCCATTTGCTAACATTCCCTTGCACCTACACGGATGGCGAATATCCAGGCATCACAAAGCATCGCCACCACTTAATTGCATGGACTAAGCATGCGAGTGGAGCATTAGGTAAGGCAGAGGGAGATTAAAGCCCTGTAATGTCTCTCTGTGACAGCGCAAATGTACTAAATGCGTAACTCTATCATGTGTGATTGCCCGTGATGAGAGCGTTGTTCTGTTGGTTTAGCCTGGCTTTCTCTGCATAGACCCGTTACGTAAGCTACGGGGTCTGGGTGTATATATGATGCAGGACGCAGGAACTTATTGTGTTCTGAATCATCTTTTACTACACGTGGGGCTATTCATTATTATACATTTACCAATATTTAAAAAAAATATATGTCTAAAAAGTATTTCTCATATCACAAAACCAAACCATCTGTTTACTAAGAGCATACTTTATAAGTAAATGCATGCAATAAAAACATACACACACGCACACACACACACACACAAGAAATTACAATAGCCTGCAAATTTCATTGCAGATTTCACCAATGACACTGTAAGGATAATATGAACAAGTGATTCAGTTTAGAAGCAAATGAGTTGAAATAAAAGGCTTTATTGGCATAGCAGTGCAATTCTGGTGTATGTGCGTGCTGGAAATGCTTGACAAGGGCTTTTCTATTAGTACAACACCTATAGCAAAGCATTTCCACAGCCTTATGTGCTCATGCTAAACCCTCCATGTGTTGGATGGCAGCCACAAGACGCTACCTGGCGTCTGAGGCCAAGAGCAAAACAAAACTGATTATTTTTTTTAACATAAGCTTGACCCACTGCCTTCTTGGAATTCCATCTTGCAATGTGGAAACAATGGAAGAAAACCTCTGAAAGTAAAGTCATCCAGGAAAGAAGGAGAGACTTTTATTCTGCCATGAAACCAAGTCTATTTCTTCTTTCTGCTTGGAAACATGATATTTTTTTTCACTTCATTAATATTGTCTGTTACTTCGCTTCATGCCAACATTTTGTTAGGCTCTTGCAATGTGTAACTTTGTTTCCATACGATTTTTGAATCGCCATCACCAGACGTCCCTGCAGACTTCATGTCCAACTACATAATCTAGTCTATAGTTTCTCAAAAGGTTGAAGGTCAGGGAAAAGCATTCTGGGAAAGATCAGTAGTGGGACAACCTGTTGAGCATAGCTTGGTCATTTCATTACTAGTCAAAAGCATGTACTGTAAAGAAGCAGCGCTCGTATAACCAAACGCTAGTCTAGCAACAGTGCTAAATGCCCACGGAGCGAAGTGAACGGCCACCCTTCTTTGGAATGCAAGCAGAAAAGAGAGAGAAGCAAGCCACGTTCAAAATGTGGGAGCATCCAGACTGACAAAAACTCTCCTACCCAGCACCTGCTACTAGCCCAGTACAAATTACCCATCAGTCCCTGGGGCTACACAGGAATTTGAGCAGGAAATGCAGCTGAAGACTGAGCACTCTGCCCCTGAATATGAGGTGTAGTTAACCTTTAGAAAGGCTTCAGAGCTTTCAATATGGCCCCTGTTGTTGAATCAGGGAGCCGATTGTGTGAAGGTGTCCAGGGCGTAGTGAGACAAATGTGTTTTTTGCGAATAACAAAGATGCTTCATTGGTTTTATATCCCTTTATAAAAGCGGGTCTACCACATCAGGTAATGCTGCAGTACTTAAGACTGCATGGGACCTGAGAACCAATCTGCTGCTTTAAGAGAAGAAAACAAGTGTTTTATATCTGACAGCGCAGTCTATTTTAAGGTAAATTACGGCATGAGTAAACCAACAGGAAACCCACCTTGACCTCCAGCAGCAGCAGTGATGGTTGGTCTCTGCTCTGGAGCTGGAGGCATTGATAAAGCTGAGGGTCGTGCCGGGCGATGGTGGACGCACCTTTCAGTCCTGACCGTGGATGCTTCTTCTGCCCACTGTGTCAACACGCCGAATTATCTTAACATTGTGTGTTGCTCAATCTTAGCTTGTCAGTTTCATTTCTGAGCAACCTTGGAGTTCTGAGCTGTATGCTGTACGTTTGCTGGAACTTTGTAAGTCACGCCGTGGATAGTATGAAAAAAAAAAGATATAGCTCAGCCGCGGCTACCAGTGAGTGAACGTAATAGTGGGACAGGAGGAATGATTTATCGCACCTTGCTAACCCACTCGTTCTGGCTGTTCATCGCTGTAGCAATGTTAGCCGTTCTGGGTGAGGAATTAGTTTCAGTTAGCGTATGTCATCACGAGCTGTAAAAACGTTGGGAAAATAGACATCGATCACCTGGTAATGGTAGAGTATTCTGCAGTGTGAACCGGCGTTCAGTGATGTAATCTTCCTAACGATGCGCCCCTTTATTACTAATTGCACCATGGACATCATCTCTGAGACGGTGGTCATTTAGAGTTTCAGATTTCAACAGGGCCCAGTAATGGCCTTTCTGACCATTCCACTCTTTAATCGTTTTCCCCTTTTTGATAATCAAGTGGTTGCATTTGTTTATTTATTTGTTTGTTTGTTACAGGTTTCATTTACATGAACTTTTAGAAGCTTGTCAGGAAACTACAGTATTTTAAAGTACATTATAAAACACCAAAGTTTCAAAATATTTATATTTACTGTATTTCATGTCATGAAAAACAATTAGATAAACCTCATGCCTGAGGTTACTGCTGTTATCATAATGCTGGAACTTTTGATCAGATCATGGGAAAAAACATTTTAGAACATTTAATTTCATTACATTTCATTGCACAGCGCTCTCTGCTATGCCTGAGAAGGGCTTCCTGTTTGCTGTGGCTGTTAGTGTGTTGTTGTCTTAATTTGATTACATGCTTTATGTTTTGCTACTTCACAATGACAATTCTGATGGCGGATAGCAGGGCACAGCTTTATCACGGAGCGTTTCTCTCAGGCATTTCCACCTATTTCCAAACCGAACAAGAAAAGTCACAACAAAACACCACAGCACAACTTTTACGATGTCTTTTATCTTGTCTTGCTCTTATCTTATACCTGTTTTGTTCCAACTATGAAGAAGTCATAAATTCTTTAGATTTCATAATGAATCTGATCAGAAAACAGAGGACAGACACCGTAGCTCAACTGGATCTACCTGTTCTGATGTACGTCTTTCGCCTCTGGTGTCCTGTAGAGCAGTATCGGACGACCTCTGGAGAGACCAGACTGGGAAGGAGCCAGTCAGAAGACTGTAAAGAGCTCCATGTGGTCTGGTCGGTAGCATCTGTACCCTGTCAAAAGTTCTTGCTTATCTCCCTTGTGCGGCTGATATATGGTGAGTCTGTGACTGACAGCACACCTGGACAGTTTGATGTCAGTATGACAAAGTGATTGTTTTAGGTAGCCATCCCTGAAGATCATTTGCTTAACTATGATTTTGTTCTTTGTGACAAAGTTGATGCTTTTTTTTCTACAGTTGTGGCAGTTAATTGGTTCTTGTTAATTGGTTCTTGTTAATTGGTTCTTGAGGACAGAAGAATGCACGGAAGGCAGGTTCATGCATCAGTTCCCACTGAAGACCTGCTCAACCCAGAGTCAACGAGATCACCTGACAGCATAAAAGCATCCGCTTCCCAAACCAGGGTGCAGTGCCCAGGACGACAGCCAATCAAAAGCCCCCCGACTGTAGCATCACGCACCAATCAGAAAGAGGCAGCTAAACCCCCCCCCCCCACACACACACACACACATAATCAAATACGAGGGTTTAATTAGAGGACGAGGCTTAAGCATGCACGGAACGCATGTCACGGAGCCTGCGGTCACCGGGCGGTGGTGACCCACGGTAACGGCAGACCTGACAGCGAATGGGATGTCGCCTCCGCTGCATGTTCCCGCGCTGATCCCCGCACACCTCCACTTTGAGGCTAAATTGAGATGTTGCCAAGCAACTACATGGTGGAGTGTCGGAGGCAGCTATAGCCAGGTTTACATTGTGCTGATAACTCGTAAGAGCTCAGCTCGACAGAAGCAACGAGGTCCCGCGTTTCAGACTCAGTCAGTGGCAGGACTGACTCGGTGTGGCATACGGGAACTGTGCTTATGGTGATTTTAGTGCTAAGCCACTGCTATGTTGTTGTATACACAGGAGCATGACTGTGCATTATGGAGCACTGTGGGTACTTCTGGTAAAACAAACAGAACCAAAACTTTGACTCTGTTCGAAACCTTCTACATACTGCATACTGCATACTGCACTCAGTATATACTGGATACTGCATACTGGTCCTCGTAGTAGTATGCAGGACAGTTTCCAGTATGCGACAAAAGCAAAGCATACTACGGGGTCACGTGAACGTAGCGTTGCATGATGGGATGCAGTACACCACAAAGATAGCTCTGTTCGTGTACTGGAATATTTTGCGGAAGTAGTATGTCATCCGGGGATGTTTCGCCTACTGGAAAAATTTGTATTTGTATACTGCATACTGATTTGGGGCCCAAGCAGTACGCCAGTAGTATGTAGTAGGCTATTTCCAACACAGCTATTACCATGAATTATAAGAATTCAGGTGTCACAATGGCCAGAGTGATTCTGGGATTTTGGCCACAGGTTGGTAACAGTGCAGAGGAATGCAGGTGTGTAGCTAAAGGAACTGACAGGGACTTGGACAAAAGAGTGATTGGGAAGGAGAGCTGTACATTCAGAAAAGGACTTGGGATTAATTTAACACACATTGAGAAGGTAAATGTTGGAGGAAATAGAACAGCTGAAGAAGTAATATAATGAATAATGTCCTTGTGCAAAGCCTGTGGCAGTACAGGGAAAAGAACTGATAAATGGCTTTTTTTCAATTCCAAGGGTGCAATTTTGCATGTCTCCTTTAAACACAATATGCTGATGTTCTTAATATGGTGAGTGATTTTTTTTGGTGTGTCTTTCCTGAATGTGATCTTTTGTTTGAGAGCTTGAGAGTACTTCTTTAAATGATGATTCTTCTTGAAGTGTCTCCAGAAAATTATCATTTGTGTTGTGTCATATATACTGAAAATGCACAGATCTGAATAAAATGTTTGTGACCCCTTTGAAGTTAGCCCATGAATATCTGTTTGTCTTCTTAAAGATCATCACCTTAAAAATCATAGTAAATGGTTAAGAGGTGTGGCTGGGGGTGTGGCTAGAGGTTGTGGCTAGGGAGTGTGGCTAGAGGGTGTGGCTACGGGGTGTGGCTAGGGGGTGTAGCTAGAGGGTGTGGCTATGGGGTGTGGCTAGAGGGTGCACCCATAAGGTTTATTGCCAGCTTTCCTATATATAAAACTGTTTCATAGTTCATGGATATTTTTGGGATGTCGAGTTTGAATGGCCTGATTCAATAGATCTTGCCACCGCATTCCAACAGGCCTGAGGTCAGGACTGATTTGGCTGTTTCAAATGACAAACTTTCTTCTGTTTGAACTACACTGTTGCTGTCTTGCCGCTGTGTTTTGTAGCGTTGCTACATTGCATGACCAAACCTCCTTTTGAGTTTCAGCTCGCAGAAAGACACCCTGAAATTCTTCTGTAGGATTTCATAATCAGGATTTCATAATACAACTTGTAATTCATTGTTCCTCAGTGACTGCAAGCTGTTCAGGCCCTGAAGCAGCAAGACATGACTACAACCCTCCGCGTGATCCAGAATGCACGGCGTGTCGTCATCCTCCCCGCGTTCTCCCACAGCGTTCCACTACTGCACCCCTCCACTGGCTTCCCATGGCTGGTAGCATCAGAATGAAACATGCTGAGGCTGAAGGCAAAGGTGGAACCCAGACCCCCCCCCCCCCCCTCAAACCCCCACCCACTCCGTCACCCCAACCTGCCCTCCCTGCTTCCTGTTACAAATCTGCTCTGTCCAGGACCTTAGGGACCACTCCGGCCTTCCTGGACCTGTTTGAGCCGCCCCGTGCCGCCTTCCATTGCCATGTGAATGCTCATCTCTTCACAGAGCTCTTAAATGATCAATAATGTTTGCCTGGACTTTCTTCCTTAATTTTTTTTCAAAAGCCCTTATTTTTATGTAGGTACTTTTTTTTATGCATTTTTCTCCCGATACTGGCAATGAATATGCTTAGGCTGAAGCCTATCGTTAGCTGCACTAGGGAGAAATTATTTCTCAGTACAAACAACAAAACACTTATGCAAGTCACCCTGGATAAGAGCGTCTGCCAAATCCTAAAAATGTAAATGTCAATGCATTTTACTCTCTCTGCCAAGCTTCACAGTAGGAGGTTTTGGTTTCGGTGTCGGCATGCAGTCTTTTCATTTCTCTAAACATAACACGTAACATTTTGTTGGGAGAGAGAACAGTGGTCTCCTCCACGGTTGGGCTCCAGCGTGTCTCTCACGCCTCCCTCGCGAACACAGACGTTATCGGCACACGGGATGTGCAGATGAGCAACGTCAGCACGGCGTGGTTCCTCAGCCAATCACAGCTCCCCAGGGGCTCCATAGGCTGTGCTCTGGGTGGGACACCGACTCTTTGAGGGTGCAGTATGGAGTGCAGTGCTCAAGTTCTTCCATTCGTTAACGATCAGCTTGAGTGCACGTTGGTGGAGGCCCGAGTCTGTTCCTCCTAAAATCCTTTTGTAATCCCTTCCAAGCTTGTGCAACGTTTCTTCAGAGATCCTTTGAAATCTTATTTGAATAGGACATATTGCACTTGAACAGAATTGTATTATGAGGAGCAGGTGCTTTTAATACATTTTAAAATGTGTATTATTTATTTTTTTTATTTCAGAGCGTGTAAACCCCGCATGCCTCGACTGAACCGAACATGGATTCCAGAGACATCTTAGAGAGAGGTCATCCCCGAGGGTCATGCACTTGTTCGATCGAAATAACTGATTTGTACAATTTGAGGTGTAGACAGAATGTAAATACTGACTGTTTTGTGAAATGTCTTCAAATAATAGCGTTTATGAATTAAAGATTACATTTACATTTACATTTACATTTACGGCATTTCGCAGACGCTCTTATCCAGAGCGACTTACAAAAGTACTATGTGTTCAGTCAGAATATGCATCTCTATCTAGTATAAACAGGTTTAAGTCCAAACTACTTGAGGTCAAGCACTGCCATAAACCGTTGCTAGTGCTGATGCCTAGAAAGAAGACAACAAAATATAAGATTAGACAATACCTATCAAGACTGAAATACCTACAAGACTACATGCAGTATAGTGCAATACTTAGCAAGTGTTCCTAAAGATAAAGTGCAATTACGCTTTATACCAATGCTTCAGTTGATTTGTGCTTATAAGTGCTTTACAAAGAGATGGGTCTTCAGGCTGCGTTTGAAAACCGCGAGAGAGTTCGCTGTTCGGACAGCCAGTGGAAGTTCGTTCACTTTTTAGAAGCAGTTCATGCAGAATTCTAGATAACAGTAAGAAATGTGTTCTCATAATTACAAATTTCTACATTTGTCAAAGATATAAATGAATAAATTAATGTACAAATGAATGAATGAGATCACACAGTGTATGGTTACACAAATTTAAAATATAATAACCTACCTGTCACTTACACCGATGTGGGTTACGGTGGTGTAACAGAGCGGCGGTGTGGGTTACGGTGGTGTAACAGAGCGGCGGTGTGGGTTAAGCGGTGTGGGTTACGGTGGTGTAACAGAGCGGCGGTGTGGGTTACGGTGGTGTAACAGAGCGGCGGTGTGGGTTACGGTGGTGTAACAGTGCGGCGGTGTGGGTTACGGTGGTGTAACAGTGCGGCGGTGTGGGTTACGGTGGTGTAACAGAGCAGCGGTGTGGGTTACGGTGGTGTAACAGTGTGGCGGTGTGGGTTACGGTGGTGTAACAGAGCAGCGGTGTGGGTTACGGTGGTGTAACAGAGCAGCGGTGTGGGTTACGGTGGTGTAACAGAGCGGCGGTGTGGGTTACGGTGGTGTAACAGAGCGGTGTGGTTACGGGTGTGGGTTACGGTGGTGTAACAGTGTGGCGGTGTGGGTTACGGTGGTGTAACAGTGCGGCGGTGTGTGTTACGGTGGTGTAACAGAGCAGCGGTGTGTGGTGTAACAGAGCAGCGGTGGTGTAACAGTGTGTGGCGGTGTGGGTTACGGTGGTGTAACAGAGCAGCGGTGTGGGTTACGGTGGTGTAACAGAGCGGCGGTGTGGGTTACGGTGGTGTAACAGAGCAGCGGTGTGTGTTACGGTGGTGTAACAGAGCAGCGGTGTGTGTTACGGTGGTGTGTTACGGTGGTGTAACAGAGCAGCGGTGTGTGTTACGGTGGTGTAACAGTGTGGCGGTGTGGGTTACGGAGGCGTAACGACCCCGCGTTCCATGTTGTTTGCAGTGCCGTTGTGTACCGGGGCTGCTTTACTGTTGTCGCCCGGCGTCACTGTGCTAGGTGTGCATGCAGGGACACAATTACTCTGAACAGCATCAGCCACCATTTACTCAATATGTGCCCACTTATTCATTTTCTGGAAATTTAGCTGAAGTGGCCTCTTATTATGTGAAGCACTAGTTGAACCTATTTTCCTTTTCTAAACCCGTCTCTCTGCATTCATTTTAAAGCAATAACCCACCGATGAGCAACACCACTCAACGCCAAACACTCACTCTCACGCTCCCTCTTGCGCGGTGACCAAAACAGGTGCACCTCACAGCAGTAACATCAGGCATTCACCAGCACAGGGATTATACTTCAGGATCCATTATTGCATTGCACAGAACAGAATAACAGTGACTTCAAAGTTTAACTGGTCTTAATCAGTATTCTTAATACAAAAATCCATCTGATCCACTTTCATTTTTGATTTTATTGATTTGAGCAGTTTATGTTTTTGTTATTATATTTTCTTTTCATTTAAACTACTCCAAACTTGTTTGAGAGCTCTTGAGAAAGGTGGTACTGATTACTGGTTAAGAGACTACATAAAATATCCTCTTTACAGTACTCACATTAATGCAATGCAGAGTGATTAGTGAAGAAAACATGTCTTGTGGGTAATTCTGCTTCAGTAAGGTTTACTAAACTTTCCTGTGCTGCCTTCTCCACAATATTCCAGCAATGCGCTAAACCAAAGGATGGTGCAGTTCCGACATCTCACGTCTGCTAGTTTAAACTATCGATGAATCTAATTTCCTCAAATCTGCTTCATGTCTGAAGCATTCAGAGACTAAGCTTTTCCACATTACAAAGGTGCGATATCTGTTAAAAAAGGCAGACTGCATACAACGCCCCAGTTAGCCACGCTAACTAAAAATAAGAGAGGAAATAAAGGGAGGTGGGGTTTGGTAGGGAGGAGGGGGTTGATGTGTTTAAAAGGAACTAACAGCTGTGGAGGAATGAATAACTTGTTAGCTCTGTGCATTTTAAGTCATTTTTCCCCCCCACCTTCTCACCTACCTCTCATTTGCAAAGGGGACAGGATTGAGGTGCTAATTAACGTTTTTAAGAGTTGAACAAATCTGATGGTGGTGCAGGATTTGGAAGAAAAAAATTATGTTACATCTGTATTCTCAAACACTCAGAAAGGTGTGACTTTCATGTTTAATTAATTAAGCATTCTCTTTAACTGTATCTTGACAAATAAAAGCCAATTAGAAATAGAAGGGAAATGTTTATGACTAATTAATGGTCAATTTCAAGGGAAAAAAGTTTTAGATCCTGGATATTCTTAACTTAGTGCTGCAGTCTCACACCTGTATTTTCACAATGCTAAATGCTTATTAGCAAAGAATTGACTTGTGATTACTCTGTGAATGGGAGGTCTAGGCAGGAATATGTACAAATATATATATATTTATTATTCCCCCCCCCTCCAAAAAAATTCAAAATAAATTACAAAGAGTAGATCTAAATAGAAGAAAAGGCTTAGATCATTCCTCCTGCAGCTGAAAATCTCATGTAAAAATATAATAAACTCATTTTTGAATCCTGAAAAAATGGTGCTGGAAACATGCAAACATGGTGCTTGGGGACTAAAGACAAGCAGCAAATGGGAGTGATCACAGTACCCCAGTGAAGACCCAGAGGGTAGGCTAAAGTACCCCAGTGAAGACCCACAGGGTAGGCTAAAGTACCCCAGTGAAGAGCCAGGGGGAGGGCTGAAATACCCCAGTGAAGAGCCAGGGGAGGGCTGAAATACCACAGTGAAGTGCCAGGGGGAGGGCTCAAATACCCCAGTGAAGAGCCAGGGGGAGGGCTCAAATACCCCAGTGAAGAGCCAGGGGGAGGGCTCAAATACCCCAGTGAAGAGCCAGGGGGAGGGCTCAAATACCCCAGTGAAGAGCCAGGGGGAGGGCCGACACATACCTGACCAACGCCAGCAGCACAGAGGCAGATGACTGGGCCTGTGGCTTGAAGGTGAGATGAGCACACTGCTCTTTAAAAGGAAACACTGATGATCAGATTAGAAGACGCAGAAATGAGGAACGAGCGTCTAGCCTAGAGCCGCATAATGTGGGAAGACTCGAGAGGTCAGCAGGAAGAGCCTGCCAATTTGAAGCTATTAGGTTTCATATGGAAATTCTCCTTAAGTCTATGGGCAATTGATGCAATGTTCTAAAGAAGTGACAGACTTTTATTTTGAAGGTTTAAAGGAGATGTTGAGCTTTTGCTTAATATTGTACATCAGCATAAGTATCAAAGGCTGTCTGGGTTTAAAATGGGAATGGGAAAATATTCTTGAATCCCCGTGATCCAATAGGAAGGCGGTGAACATGATGGCATTGAGTTAGGCCAGTGTAAACCATAACCGTTGGTGCAACTTACTTACATTAAAATAAAAAATACATTAGCATGCTGAAACGTCAGAGGCAAAGACCTTCACTGAACTTTGTACCCATCCATCAGATTCATGAGAACACTGGTGAAATTTCGAGCTACTGGTGAATCTAAGTGCACATAGTATAAATAACAGTGACGCTGTTACGAGGAACGTTGCACAAAGCTCAGAAGCGTTAAGTGTCACTCTCTCCCATCAGCCTCGTGTCCTGCTGAACTATTAAATGACTCAGCAGTATATTTCATTTGCTAAAACAGACAGCTTCACGATTCAGCAGGAGAGAACCGCTCTCACACACATCACTTCTTGCAATTCACACATTTGCAGGAATCCAATGCTGAAACTACAAATAACCTTACCATCATCTGGGGCAGGATATGCTCCAAAAACACAAGTCTCTCGCCGACCTAGCAGGCTAATTCACAGCATTGAGTCCATAACAAGTTTTTTTTGTTTTTTTTTGTACGCGTCTGTGCTCATAAAAATGCCTTTTGTGCCCTGCTACTTCCTACTATTGTGCCCCGTCAAAATGATCATTCTCCCAAGAATAGAGGCAGTTCTCATGCTTTCAGTCACCTTGTGTGAGAGTGCACGACTTCCAAAAATAATGACGAGCCACGCAGCTTCGTGCTTACGTCTTCTGTGGCTTAATAATGGTACAGCCCGCCGGTTCCCCTTTTTACATCGCCTTCAGACCGTCTCATTGGCGGCGGGGAGCAGTGTGTGGTAATGAACGCACCTCGTCGGGCACGGGCCCTGTTTGGTCGGACACGTCACCTCCGTCGCGGCACATTTTCAAAAGCTATATGTGTTTAATTCATGGGAATCTGGCTTCTTAATTGCGCTCAGGGAAGCCTCTCTCGCGCACGCTCGCGTGCGCCCTTGCTGCACGAAATCAGAAATTTACAAGTCTCCGTCGCGCCGGCGTCTGCAGGAGCGGGCGGCACGCGAGGACAGAGCTGTGTGAATTTTAATTGTGCTTGTAGCCACACACAAACACACACACACACACACACACACACAAAGACACACATACACATTGCTCTGACACACCGGCATTCCCCGAGGTATAAAAATTTAAAAACGAAGTAAGTGAAAAGGAAAGTTCCCGCAAATGGTGTTGGTGGCACGAGGGGGGTGGGTCGACATGGAAGTGGCATTACTGAATACGTGTGTGTGAGTGTGTGTGGGGGGGGGGGTGCTCAATTCCCCAAAGATGGTTTATTATTCCATGCTAAAACCAAGAGAGGAGCAAGGAGTGGTAGTCAGCGAAGCGTCAGAGTTGCTCTTTGAAAACATTAAAAAGCTGAACGCACAACAAAGACCAGATGTTCCGCCATGCTTTATTTATGCTCCCATCAGCCATATTCCAATGTCCACAAAAACACAAGCATATTTTATACTTCTCTCCCACTCACTGGCTCTCTTTTACTCGTCGGCCATCTTTAACTCATCCAGCGTGGTATATTCTACGAAAACCAGATTGCCAGCTACTGTAGGTGGGTGTGGCCCAATTAGCACAGTGGTCCAGCACTAACCCACTTTGAATGGGTACAGAATTCCTAATTAGAACCTGTAGTTTAGAGAGATGAGGTCAGGCCAGACTAGAATAGATGTGTTGTTTGCAGAGTTGCCTCCTGTTCAGGAAGGTTGTCTTGCATGTGGGAGATCACTTTTGGTTTTGATCAAATGCTTTCATTCAGATTAAGAGAGGGAAGATTTCATCACCATCAAAGTTGTGATTGACTCATGAAAGTGTTTGTGAATAGCACCCCACTACACACACACACACACACACACACACACACACACACACACACAGCATCATACAATACCCTACTCCTCCCTACAATAACCTTTCCAGTCTCCTGACCCAAATACCAACACATTCCTCTGTTTGCATTCATGCATTTATGCAATAACAGAGCATGCACCTTTTGCCTGCACAGCGTGTACACTCCACTCCAAACTCCATTGCAGACACACACACACACACACACGCACACACAGGCACACACACACACACACACACACACACACACACACACACAGTGTTTTAACTAAATGACAATGAGATGTCCAAATTGCACAAAGCTTCTCCCACAGCTTTTTCCAGGTATGGTCCAAAAGGTTGTAGCATGTGGCTGTGGAAGCTATTGCAGCATGGCAGAACACTCTGGACCGTAGGAGAGAGATCCTCAAACAACGCTGTTTAGTTCAATTAAAAGAGGAAATATCTCTTCCTGAATGAGGTATCCATTGAAACAAAGAGTGTTAAATTGATGGTGCCACAATAAAACTATTAGCAGGGGAGTAGACAGATGCTGGTGAGATGCTCCCCTTTCCAGGGATTATTATTTATTTACACTTCTCAATCACAGCATCCCAGATGCCACCCGGACGCCAGTGTGGAGTGTGTGCTGGGGGAGGGGTTTTGTGTGTGTGTGTGTGTGTGTGTGTTTGCGCACACAGTAGAAGCCAGGGCAGCACAGTACAGCACTGCTCTGGGAGTGTGTTGCCCTGATATGGCATAGATTGTGGCACCTGGACAAACAGCATTGGCTTTCAAAATTGCGGCCTCGCATAAGAGACTTATTGGAAATATCCCGAGTACATGTTTGCGCTCAAGAGGATTTTTAATCACCACGGTTTGATAATAGGCCTACTGTACATGTGCACATCTGTCGCCTAGACACAAATTGCTTCATTTAGAGACACACACAGAACGCATCCTGCAGCTTTACACACTGAATATCAACAAAATCAAGTGGCAGCTTGGACCTGGTATGGGTGCATCTATCATTTAGTTTTAGTAAGATTGTGACAAATCGGTTGCATTTTCAGTGATGTCTGTTCCAAGGCTATCTTGTTTTTAGGAGGGGGGCAGTAAATTGTGTTTGCCTCCCTCCACTGGGGTAAAAGAGGAGTGTGCGCTCGGTTTTGTGCAGCGTTTCTTGGCATGCGGCTTGAGGCAGAGCTTGTGGGTGGCGGTCCTCCTCTCCCCCCTGGCCCGAGTGCACTCCAACACTCCTCTCTCTCTCTCTCTCTCTCTCTCTCCGTCTCTCTCTCTTTCTCCCTCTCTCTCTCTCTCTCAGTGTGCACCCAGCCTCTTCGGAAAAACATCTTTATTCAGCCTCCTCGCTAATGTCTGCAGCACAGGCATCAACATGCTTTGTGCGAAATGAATTACTGCTAATTAAAAATCAACAGAAATGAGCATGCAACACTCTGTGCTCCATTAATATTTTAACCAGCAGCAGCAGTAATTAAAGCGCCGCTAATTTTTTCCTCTCTCCCTCTCTCCCTCTCTCTCTCTCTCTCTCTCTCTCTCCCCCTCTCTCTCTCTCTCTCTCTCCCCATCTCTCTCTCTCTCTCATTCTCTCCCCTCACTCGGCATCCACAAACCAGTCAATAAATTACATCAAAAAAAAAAGTACAGGTGTGTTTCCCTGTCAGCGCTGTAATATCATGATAAATCGACATCATTCCTCATAGTTAACACTCCTTGAATCGTCGCCGACTCACAACTTGCTGTTATCTTAGCGGCGGTGAATGAGGGGGTGACGAGGGCTCTTGTTTCACTAACACACAGGTGTTGCAGCTCGCCAGATTCTCAGGTAGTAAATGGATGCTAAGAGCACCATTAATGGAGATAGAAGGATTAGGTGTCTGCATGCTTGTTAAGGAAGCCTCAAGGAGAGAGAGAGCGAGACGAGATGTTTCTCTTAAGAGCCTTTTTCCCTTTCCAGGTGAAGCGTGTGACGCTGCTTTTAGACTATGCAGTCCTCAATTCAGAATAATCAGTGGCCATTTCTTAAAAAGAGCAGAAGGCTGTGAATAATATCTAGTTGTGTGTGATGCTTAGTGTGGTTTTGCTCCCATCTTGCTTTGCATCAGCATTTTTGATGTAAGGGACGTGGGCTTAGAACTGGATTGTGGAGATGCATTACCTGTGTCAAAAATAAATATCAGAGCAGGTTTCATCATGCCGAAAAATGTAGAAATCATCCAACAACAACAAAAAAATATTGTTTGTCAGATGTGTCGTTTTTCCACAGGTCCACACTAACTTCTAAGATAGGATCATTGTGGGTGCTTCATTGCCTCCAAAAGGAGCAATACAGAATTCTTAATGGGGATTGTTAACAGAGTGTGGGGGGTCATTACTGAATTAATGATTTGGGTTAAAAAATACATGAAATGTATGGCAGCCCAAATCTTTAGAAACTCACGAGCGCAGAGAAAAAGAAAGAAAAAAAAAGATGCCCATTTCTTGGGATCTTGGGGGATCTTGGGATCTTGTCTGTGACCTAGTGGCACGCTGTGATGTCACAGAACTGACATTCAGAAAAGAGTCCGGCTCACGGTGCTGGTCTGGTTCTTCTAAGAGAATTCCCTCTTCCGGGGTGTCAGGGTTCAATCGCTGGTTGATCATGTATTGCTACTAACATGTAAAACTCCACACCACCTTATCACGTTTTTGATAGTATCACAGAAATATTATATTTTATATTATACATACTCATATTTATTTCTTGCTTTGTTTGTTTGTTTGTTCCTTGTTTCTGCAGAAGGACAAAAGAGATTTTTGAGGTTGTAATTTATTACTTATTTTTTCGATCATGCCCACACACCACACTACACCATATGTCGTTTATGAATACAGCAATAATTTTATATGAAATTAAAGGGAATTACAAAAAGCTGTACTCATTGAGCTTGGAGAATAAAGGGCTGTATATGAAATAATGTGCCATATATGAGATATTATAATGAACTTATTGCAGTCTGAAGCACAGACTGAAAATGTTCATCCGACTAAATTGAGTTTTGCTGAAAAAGTTCAGAGAGCACAATGCCAGAACAGTCAAAAACTCACAGTCTACAGCAGTCTACGGCAGTCTACGGCAGGTCTCCCAGAGTAACCCGAGCTGTGATACTGCTCCTTAACACTGCAGCACTGAGCTAACATGGATATAAATGTTCATTTCAGCTGTGTTCTTTATTTGAACGGACTGTGATTCTGTGAACGGGAGTCTTGGTGACACAGTGATAGTGTGTAACTGCATTTGTGTTTGGTCTAACTGTATTTTATCTCTCATCTTCCCATCCATGTTTGACCACTGCATGGATGACCTCTATGGAATTCATCCATCTAATTGTTCATTAGTCTTTATCACTCATCCTTACTCTGTTTGCTGCTTCTTACATAAAAAAGTGCATAAACCAGAGAGTAAACCTTCTCATCCTGTGTGCATGTGTATCTGTGTGTATATAGCACTGTGTGTGTGTGTGTCACTAGCTATTTCTGTTACAATGTTGTCCCCGTGCTGTGTGTATGTGTAGGTGTGCCTCTGTGACTATCTGTTTGTGTTACTAGACTGCTATTTCTGCTCCAATGCTGTCCCCATGCTGTGTGTATGTGTATCTGAGTGTGTGTGTATGTCTATCTGAGTGTGTGAGTGTGTGTATCTGAGTGTGTGTGTGTGTGTGCATGTGTGTCACTGGACTGTTGTTTCTGCTCCTCTGCTCCAGTGCTGTCCCCGTGCTGTGTGTGCATGAGTATCTGAGTGTGTGTGTGTGTGTGTGTGTGTGTGTGTGTCACTGAACTGTTGTTTCTGCTCCAGTGCTGTCCCCATGCTGTGTGTGCATGCGTATCTGAGTGTGTGTGTGTGTGTGTTACTGGACTGCTGTTTCTGCTCCAATGCTGTCCCCATGCTGTGTGTGCATGCGTATCTGAGTGTGTGTGTGTGTGTGTGTGTGTGTGTGTCACTGGACTGCTGTTTCTGCTCCAATGCTGTCCCCATGCTGTGGGAATTTAAACAGCAACACAGACTCGTTTTATTCCTCACAGTCCTTTCCTAAACCCACAGCACAGATACCTGCATTTAGATCACACAGAAACACAGTTTCTCACATCTGAGGGTTTTTAGGCTGTTTGGATAATGATATCCTTTTGTATTCATTCAAATTAATGCCATTTCTCAGTGTTGTGCAACACTTACAGGCGCATACCCAAAGTCAGCAGTGCTAGCAAAGTAGCAGCCCTGTAGAGTAGAGACTGCCAGAGAGCAGAGGTGCTTGCTTGAGAACTCTAAAGTTCCAAGGCCCCAGGGCCCCAGGGCTCCAGGGCTCCAAGGCCCCAGTGCCCCAGGGGCCCAGGGCTCCAGGGTTCCAGGGCTCCAGGGCTCCAGGGCCCCAGGGCTCCAGGGCTCCAGGGGTCCAGTGCTCCAGGGCCCCAGGGCTCCAGGGCTCCAGGGCCCCAGGGCCCCAGGGCTCCAGGGCTCCAGGGCCCCAGGGCTCCAGGGCTCCAGGGCTCCAGAGCTCCAGGGCTCCAGGGCTCCAGGGCCCCAGGGCTCCAGGGCTCCAGGGCTCCAGGGCCCCAGGGCCCCAGGGCTCCAGGGCTCCAGGGCGGTCCTGCACCCCAGCTGGGATGCGTGGTCACCTCTACACTCCAACATGGACTGCTGAGATCAAACCAGCTGTGACTGGATGTGTAAACACCACTGTGACCACAAGTGAATCACATGAAGAAATTTATTCACAGTACAGTGTTGGCTACACTGATAGAGTTTCGGGCAAGAAAACCTCATTTTTCTACCAAACATCAGTTATTAGATTATTTCATTTCTCAAAATAAATACGGTACACATGGTAGCCTAACATGGCAGAGTCTCATGAACAAACCACCAGGGCCTGGAGTCTCAGGGACATGTTGTTTCTCACTGAGCACCATTACAAAACCAAATACTGCATGCGGTGCCAATCTTTGCGGATTCGTGCAGCACAAGCTAAACTGAATGGCTTATTAGATAGTCTACAACCCTGCTAACAGGAAGCGCAACAAACCCACACTTAAAAACGTCTTACTGCAATTTGGCATTGATGTTCAATATTGTGATATTTAAAGACACCTTCTTGTTAATTAAGGCATCATGTACAATTAGTGAAGGATCCTCACAGGTCAGGTGTTAGCAAACCTTTACCGCGTATTCCCCACGTATTGCGGGTGTTGACGGCAGTGCGGGGATGGTGTGTGTAGTGCAGCCACTCTGCAAAAATGCATACACATGATGTTCATCACTCTAATTGTCTGGACATTTCACATGGTGTTCATTTTTAGGGCTTTAAGATCTCTCAGAGGGGCCTGTTTTTGCGCTCTGAGTGTGAGACTCTTGGATATTAGCTGTTGTGGTAGTATTTGGAGCTCAGATGGGCCTCATTAAAAGTGATATGACCAACTCAGCAGAATTAATGCCATAGACCAACTGTGAGCACCAGTTAATTAAACTATGTGGAGATTTTACAGTGCTGAGAACAAGATGCTCAAATGTAAATGGCAAATAGGCTGGAATGCTGAGATACATAATATACACTTGAGCATAACCCAAAAGCCTGTCATTTACAAAGAAGTGCCAAAAGTAGACGTGGCATCAAAAACGCTGCACAACTCGCTCGATGCATCATTGCAGGACTGCATGCCAACATGTCGCCGTGTTAATCCTCAGTGCTAACGGCGTACAGCAGGACGGTCATGCTTGTGCGAGACATCTGTCCGTCAGCGGCGAGGAGCAGCCTCCATCAGGCAGCGCCGCCTTGCTGTGTCGTGCTGAGATCTGTGCCCTTGCTCCCAGCACAATGAAATTACATGTTTGTGATGTTCATCTTGCAGAGACGTATTCAAGGCCCATTTATTTGGAATTGCTTTTAGTGTAATCCAATAAAGGCATTTTTTCATTTATTTCCATGGTGAAATTTTCTGCTGGGGCGATGTGGGCCGGCGTTTCCTTCATTAGCAGTAATAATAACAGTAATAGCAATAACCGCATTAAATGCAATTATTACAGTGGCCCTCATCATCATCAACATCAATAATGTCAGGGAGTACAGCGTACTGGGCATTAGTCATTTATAGAGCCGATTGAATCAGCTGTGCATTGTTTTTTTTTGTTTTTTCAAATAGTCTGTATCGTTTAAAGCAAAATAAGAGTTCTTTGAATGAACGGATGGAATTAGTTGTAGTTTCGCATAACAATGTAAGACATCTCACATGCTCTTCTTTCTTTATTGGTCTTTCTGTCAGAGGTAGCGCTAGCGCTAGCGCTAGCACAGTCCTACTGACCGTTTATTGTGTTTTGGCCATTTGCTTTTTAACCGCAATCTTTGTCCCTGCAGTTTGAGTGGAGGTTGAATGTTTGGAAGAAGTGAGGGAGGAGAGATGACGGTCTAGTGCTGCGGAAGAGAGAGGGCCGGAGACCAGAGCCGGATCGCCAGAGCAGGCCGCCTACTGGGCACGGCCCCCTGGTCCGACCATCCTGCCAACTGGCTATCTCACCGCAGTCCCCGGGGCTTGGAGAGACTCGGCTCGGCCGTGATCACCGGTGCAGAGTCTCGGCCTCCCTGCGCTCGTGAGAAGAATAAATAAATAAATATTTGGCCCTTCTCGGGTTCTCCTAAACCAGCTTAAATTGGATCATTTCGTCGTGCCGCTCTGCCCCGCCAAAATGCCAAGAGAGTGTGGGTCTTGGCAAAGCTGCCTCCAGCAATTCTGCCCCCCGTCCCCCCCACCTCCCTCAACTTCCCCTCCACCCCTTCCTGTGCTATCTGCTGACACAGAGTGCCGTCCCCCAGGGTCCCACCACTCTCCACGGCCAGACTCCTGCTGGGAAGAGCTACAGAGAGATGGAGAGAGCTGGATGGAGCCCAGTGTGTGGTTGGTCTTTCCAACCTGGGTCTGTCGTATATGCCTTATGAGTCCATTCACTGTGCCATTAAATATAAATATGCTAAAATATGCATGATACACCATGATACACCATGATACACCTTGTTAAGTGCTGAGACTAAAGTGTGCAGAGTTCAGTTACAATTTGCAAAAGTTTCAATATGTGAGAAAAGTACATCTGACAGTATATTTATCATCTTTATAATGGTATATTAAAGTATTGTGCTAAATTATTCATGAGATATATTGCATTGTTATCTTAATTTATTATTTATATTTAGCATTATTTGGCGGGCATTATGGTATTCAGAAGTGCCCCACAACATCATTCATTTTCCCGATGATTGCATATCTTAAAACATACCACTTCATTTTGGGGAACGAAGAAAAATAATTTCGGAGAATCAAAGTAGACAAAAGATTGGATTAATAAAGATCTATTAGCAGTGCGCTTTGTGCAGTACATGTCTGTATTTTTGGAATGAACATTAGATCATCTGTACATATATAGATCCAGACTGTTAGTTGATCTCCTAGATAAATACGTTGCAGCCTTCACTGATGTGTCAAAGCTGTGTTTGAGGAGGGGCCAGAAGTTCAGCAACCAATCAATTTTTAGAAAACTGGATTGACTGTTCACATGGTATGTGAGACGTTAGATATTTCATTGTGAAGTGTGTTCCCGTCGTGAGGTGCTCATGTGTAGAGGGGTTAGTCAAACCTGCAGGATTTTTATTGCTTGAAGTCTTACACATTACATTTTAGAAATACTCAGAAGAGACAAGTATATGTTTTTTTTTGCCTTTGCTTTTCATCATTAAATTCAGGACTTCCATTTAATTCTTTTGTAACTCTCACTTTCTTGTCTTTCTTCTTTCAGCCACTATCTGTAATTGTCTCATTCGATTTTTCTTGATTTAGCCCATTAAGGCACCATCTCTTTTATAACCATCCAAACTTTGGGATTCAGTCATGTTGTTTTCGCGGGGTTCAGTTCTCAAGTGGGGTTTTCCTGTAATCGCTGATTTCTGGAGCCGAATTTGTCGTTGTATCTTTTCATCTGTTTGCTGAGTTCCCGCTGAGAGGAACAATGTTGGAGGCACTTTGGTGAGGTTTTTTATTGACGCTCACCCTTCGGCCGTGTTTTGGTTTCCACAAACTGGAAACACATTTCACATTTCTCCCCCCTCCCACCCCCCTTGTGAAACGCATCACAGTCACTGATTCTACTGTTCTCGAATTTCCACCGCCGCTATGAGGCTCAGTCATGCGTCTCTCTCTTCGCACTTAGCTGTGCAGAAGTTCCGAGCGCTGGTTTGTTTGTAAAACAAGGCAATTTAAACAAGCAGCTGGTGTGAGAGATCAGGCTTTCGCATGCACACGCACACTCTCTGCCGCTTCCTCCCTGACGCGGCGAGGATCGATGTCTAGACGTACATCTGTTGGTTTGCGGCCCTGCAGTTCATGGAACGCTGCGTCGAGAGAGGCAGTGAGTGTCAGCCTGCTCTGCTAACACAGACTCATTTAAGAAGAGTGAGATCTTGCAAAGGGGTGACGGATGACAAAATCAACAATCTGTTTATAGTAACGCTCGGTCAAATCCTAGCCTGCAAATGCTTAAACTTGTATTGATATTTAGGCACATATATGATTAATAAAAAATGAAAATCAGTTGAATTCAGCAGCTGTGCCTAGAACAATTGTGCCTGTCTTGTTTTACATTTAAAGCGATTTTATATGTAAACAGTACCAATAAACACCAATAAAACTCCTAAACACCCATTCATGAGTTCATAAGGTCACAATTCCAGGATACCACTGGAGGCTTCACCTGAGTGTTTGCAGTCCAGTCTCAGTCCAGAGTCCATATAACGCTTTACTCATGCAATTTGAGCAACGCCTGCAAGAAAACACATTTGGAACAAGTGTCACAGAGAAATAGGGCGGTCAGTGAACTTCAGAAGACTTGGTAACTTTGTACAGAATTGTGGGATATGTGCAAGAGCGAGATGGCTGGATCAGGCACCTGAGCCAGAATGCTGCGCTGGCAGAGGTGAAGTTGAGGGCGAGCTGATGTCAGCTTCTCCTTCTACTCAAAAGGCCTGGCACCGCCTTCCGAATGTGGGCGTGGTCTTGCCCTGAGGGACAGCGATGAGGAAATAAAACACTTTGAATTTGTGTTTTTGCCCGGAGTTGGGAATGTCGTCCGACTGTATGCAAATGTGCAAATGTGCAGTATGCATTCTTGTTTTCCAAGCTTCTCAATATGCACTAAATATTTTGGAATGCACAGCTTAAGGTGGTGGAGTGGGTGGAGGTGAGTGGATGGAGTTGAGGAGGGGCATGGCCCTCCAATAAGACTCTAATGGGCTCTAATGTCTCTGAATTACTCATCATTGAAAATGTCATTTTCTGTGATTATTAATATGTCAGGAAATTTGACTCATCTTCTCTACATTTTCTGAAATGACTCCAAATTGCATTTATGGTTCTGTTTTTAATCTGATGTTTGGAGCAGTGCACAGGGGCACGTGTTCTGCACTTTGAATCAGGATTCCAATACATTTTATGCACATTAATGTTAATAAACACCGACAACACTTTTCTACTAGTGCTGCATGTTCACCCTAATAGGCTCCTGTAACTCGCATGTCACTGTAACATTCATTTGAAAAAAAATATTCTAAATGTAGTATAGGTGTCGTTGCAAGTCATTGTGTTAAAATGTTAGGGAGTGTGTAGAAGTTGGATGAAGTGCATTAAAACGGGATTTGAAACCGATGGAGCACCTCAAATACATGTTTGGGGTGACATTGCTTTGGGTGATAAAAAAAAAAGTTATTATTGCTATTTTTATGGAAACAACAACAAAAACAGACCTAAACGAAACAGAAACGAGCGGTTTCTATTTTGCAAAACTGATGCTGCAGTGAATACTGTGCCAGCGACGCCTTAGCGTACCCACGCGTGCTCTGGCTTCACCGCCTTCCCCTTCACCGCCTTCCCCTTCACTCTCCACACGCTCCCGTGAAGCTTGCGATGAGGGAAAAACCCCCTATTCACATACTACATGCCCAAGTAATGCAAAGACAATGTGCGTCAGAACTAGCCGGAAGGAGCTGGTGATAAGCTGCTTCCGCTTCGAACTTCTTTCTGTGGACTTTTACTTTGAAGGTCATGCAGCGGAGTGTCGAGCACCCGCGATCGCCTGGTCCGAATCCTACGGCTCTATCGAGCGCAGGGGCACAGCTATTGTTTGAGATTGATCAACCCTTGGCACTTCGCTACCCGATACTTGCCCAGAAATCTGCGTCCCCAATTCCCGAGGCTTTGTATGTCCTTCTCTGATTCATCAGCCTCTCCCCACCGGAAAAAAAAGCACGTTCCCCTCGCCTGCATCTCCTGCACAGACCCACGGATTTCTCCCCTGACTCAACTTGCAACCGAATTTCTTTACTTTAGATTGACCCCACTGATCCCGCTTTGTGCCGGAGTTAAGATCGGAGAGGGAGGGCGCTGCCAACAGGCTGGGTGAGCCACGAGGAGAAGCTTTCCTCTGGGCTGCCCGTGGCTGAAGCGTCCTCTGCCTGGGTCCACGCGAGTCTATATGACTTACTGAGTTTGGGGCCCTGCACTGCCAATCCCACTTAGAGTGCATTTTTCTGATAAACAAAAGCACATTCGAGCCCGAGCTCCTCATTTCACACTATGTGCTTTGGCTCACAGCGGCGCTTTCCTGAAGCCCTTGGCCTGTGGTCCATTGAATGCCTCCAGTTGGCTTTCCTTAAAAAAAAAAAAAAAAAAAAAAAAAAAAAAAAGGCGGGAAAAAAGCAGCCACATGTGGAGGATTAGACTCCATCTTTCATCCTCAACACTGTCTGCCGGCTCTCTTCTCCCCGAGCCTGTCGCCTCAGTCTTCCCAATGGAGTCAAATCGTGGACACACTCACACACACACACCTCCACTCTTGAGCAAACTTATCTCATCCCCAGCTCATCTGCACGCACCTCACTAAGAACTTCGGCTGGATTGTGGAGGCTGAGGGCTTGGTGGTGGTGGTGGTGGTGGTGGTTGTTGGGGGGGGGGGGGGGGGGATCTTGGGCCGGGAGGCCGATGGTGGGGGTGAGACCAGCCCCACATGTGTGGGACTCCCTGCCAAACCAACCCATCCAAATCCTAATTCTGCTGAAAGGGTTTGGATGATGGTCGTCAACTTTTCCGAGCTCTCCATTTGCATCCTCAGTAGGTACAACTGCTTCAGTGCGAAGGCCGTTTATCAGGCCTGTTTGTACGTTCGCTTTCTGTTTTGTTCAGACGTCGCATCGGGACTATTCATAGGAAGCCGCGCCACTCCGCAGTTAATCTTCGGTGTGCATATGGTACTGCTGACAAGACAACCCTTGTTCTTAGAATATTCCATTTCCATAACGCATGTTTTGATTGTGCTTAACCCGTTGCGTGAGCGAAGCGTGCCAGATGGAAAGATAGACAGATCTTTGGCCTTTAATACTCCTGCTATTAAAAACGCTGCTCCTCTGATCAGACGATCCCGTGCCCTGAACCACCTTCCTCTCTCTGCTTAAAGGCGGATATCAGAGCGGTTATTAGCAGAGGATGTGAAATGGTAGCCGTGGCACAGGGCGCCCCCCCGGGGGCGGGAGCTGTCCTAGGGAACAGGTGTGCCACCCACTCACAACAGTTGCACACTACCCACAATGCCCTAGTGGGAGTAGCCGGGTTGAGTGAGAAGACCGAAGACGATACCTCACGCTAACGATTGCGCTGCTTGCGTCAGGGAGCTGGTGCTTCTTGGGCACGAAGCCTAGGGTGGGCGAGTGGGAGGGAGTGAGGGAACCAGGGAGGGAGGGAGGGAGGGAGGGAGGAAGGGCTAGTGAATTGGGAGAGCTTCCAGAAGGTCAATATTTACAGGAAATCAGCACATAAGCCAACACCTGCCTGGTTTTCCTCACAAACCCTCAGCTCACGAAAGTGGATGATAAAGTATCTGAGGTAATGTAGCAGGTCTGGAGTTTGTAGAATAGATGCCTTTGCAATACGTAGCTGGAGATCCGAGAGCAGCCCCGATATAATACTTTCGTGATCTTTTTTTAGACCATGACAATATGGTTGTATTGTTGCCAAAATAATAGAACGGCAGAAATCAATCTAAGGTGAACACGCCAGTGCTGTTAGATTAAACCGTTTCATTCCACTGTGATGTCACGCAGTTCATTAATCTGGATGAACTATGAACTGAACGTGACAGCTTGACTTTGGAGAAACCCTGCCAGAGTGATGAAGCGAGATTAAAGAGTGAGCTAAGCATTGTGGGTGTAGGGACTAAGTGGAATGAACTGTGTTGACACATGAACTGAGCAGTTGCCCGGGACTTTACACCGAAATTCATGTGTCAATATAGTCAGTCATTTCGGGTGATCTCTCCTTCACCCCTCTGTCCTGGTTTTTCTTGTCTTTCCCAGAATAAGAGCTGATTATTTCTCCTGCGTGTCAGCATTCACCACTTTTGATTTTCCTATTTAAATCTATTAATCATATCATTATTTCTGGTAGATTATACTTAGTAATAAATAAAAACTTAACATTTAATAGTTTAAGGATATTTTCTGCACATATTTTAATGTTCTATCTAGATATAGCTAAGGGTTGGTTTTATTTAAACTTTTTTTTTTTACAAGAATGTGACCAGAAAAATGTACAATATATTATTCTTACAAGACTTCACACTCCCTGGGTTGGGTTAACCGTTTGTGACAAATGTGTTATATTTTAGAAATGCTACAGTGGCTGCTATGATGCTGTATGTTGTGTGTCTAAACGTTTATGTCTATTAGAAAATGGCAGCTCAACATGATAAAGTGCTCTCTCTCTCTATCTGTGTGTGTGTGTGTCAAGAGAGAGGGGGGGGGGGTATGGACAATGATTGCCCTTTTTAATATTTGCCCTGCCTTTATTTCCCTCTCTTATCCTTGTCTCTTCCTTTGCGGTGCCAATCAGAGCAGGATTTGAATACTTGTTCAAACTATTGGGATCCTGTGTTGGCTTCACCCAGAGGCTAAAAATGAATTCCTCTGCCTCCACTACCTCTTTCTTCAGTCCATCAGAATTGAGGTACAGTCATCTCTCTTCCTCTCTCCTCCTCCGCTCCTCTCTCAGAGTGGAGCGAGGGGGGGACCAGCCCTGAGGGGATCCTGCTTTTACTGTTCCATCCCATTTTAATCCTCTGATATATTGAAATGTGAATGCTACGGCAGGAATAAAGGCGAAGTGTTTGTTTGGCGTTCTAATATTAGCCTCTCAGCATTCGTAGTGCAAGTGTGCACTCTGAACTGCAGCCGTCCTGTAGTAATCGAGAGAAGTGAACTATCCAGTTGGCCGGATAAGAGAGGATAGAGCAGATTAGAACGACACCATCTTGAAGTAGGAGCACTTTATTGAGTATTGGTAAAGGCCCTCCGGAGGTGCAGCTTACACACATTCTTTCAGAGTTGTAGACTTTTGTTATATGATCCTGATCATGGTACAGATGGAATGATCACACAGATATTCTGGATTCGTTTCCTTTACTCAGGTTACGCTCCAGCAGAACCAAGTCCGACTTTGTAAAAATGCTAAATAAATTAGAGGCTGATTTCTAATATGTATCCGTTTGAGTTTTCCCACAACAGATGATAACAGGCTGGTCCCATCAGTACATCAGTGAGCAGACTGGTCCCATCAGTACACACTGACTGGGATAGATTGGCCCATCTCACTATTGGCTTTTCGGAAATGACATTTTACTACAATCTTATTATTTGCTTCAATAGCATATGACAAAAATGTGAGTGTTTGTCAGGAATTTCTAGATCTAAGATTTACACATTTGTCTATTCATTTGTTTCTTGAAGCACTAATTTCAAATCCAATTCCCTGTAGACTAACTTTAAGAAAGGTGAAAATATTTAATTGAACTGACTGCCTATTACATGTCACACATAAGCACAAACTGTACATTTGGGCAGACCAAACTAGAGTAATTGATTTGGACTTATGTGGGTCTCATAATTATAGATTTTCTGAACACTGTTTAAATGTAATGTTGTAGCTAATCTATGATTACAACTTATCACTAACTCAATAGACCAAATGTATTCAAATCCTTGTTGGCATCACTATACAGACATATCTCAATCTAATCCCAGCTGTGTGTGAGTCCGATTCACTTTTACTTATTACTTCTCCAATGTAAACAAGAGCAGTAATATCCCAACAGATAATGGAACCTTCCGAATTCTGCGGTTAGTGGAATCATTAGAATATTAATCGTAGATTAAATGCCCTAATATGAAATGAATTTTGATTTCGAGAAGACCAAACACAATAGCTCCCCTGCGCCTTTATTTCAAGAAACCTCCTGGCAAGCCTGAAATCAGCGACATGTCTTAGAATGAAAGACAGAGAGGAAAGGATAGAACTGTAATCCCTATCCATGTACTTTAGAAACCACCTTCTCCCTAAATTGTGTGACTAATGTACACAAATCTCTGGTTTTAAAGGCTGTCAGTCGAGATGGCTGGAGTTGTTGTTCCGGCGTTCTTCGCTCCAGCGTAATAAACCGCCGTGTTTGTTCGCTCCGTTCGCCTTCTCCCTCCCCTCTTCTCCCGGTCCCTCTTTCTTGTTGTTGCTCCTCTGAGCAAACGTACCTTGAGGTCTTGTGTAGGGTTTCCCTTTTCAAGCGGGGCCCGCGCGCTTCTTGCTGCCGTAATGACATTAAACAGGAGCACTTAAAGGGTTTTCGGCGAGAGTCGCATTGTCTGCCGTGAAGGCTTCCAGAACGGCTCGTTTATTGTGTGGTGGATTTAATGCCAGTGTGTGTTACCTGATAACATTAAAGCGGCGAGCGAAGGAAAAGCCACCGTATTCCCACGCTGCCAAAGCTTCCAGAATATTGACCACCGACAGGACTGCAGCTGAGCCCGGGCATGTATATTCATGGACTCGGAACCGGATGATTACCGCCATTACAGAATTATATCCGGAGAGGTGCAATTCATTAGCCTTCATTTCTCTTTATCTAGCTTATGGATACGAGGCTACCTTGCTGGTACTGTGCTAGATAAATGTTGTTGATTCTCTTCTCCAGATGGGAAGAGCGCGAGAGGCAAACAGCACTTCACCTCATCGCACCCCCCACCCACGTTGTTCAGTTCACTGTCGAGACCTCCATGTGATCTTTATGATCATGCGATCTAATAAAAGGGGAGACAAACAATCAGACATTAGTGAAGTATTGTCTCTTCAGGAGTTGAACTGAATGAGTCTTTGTTCGCTGCAACGCTCTCGCGCTCGTTCACATTGCCTCGGCCCGATTTGAATTTGTTCAGGTGTGATTTAAGCTTTCTGGCAGTCTTGGTGGTGTGACAGTTGAATACACTTTTGGGAAATGAGTTAAATTAAACCTATAAAACGAAGTTTACTTCCAGTTGAATTGATAATTCAGTAAAGGGGGGTTAGTCATTTGCAGTGGTGTCTTTGAGGTAGAAATAATGACAGTGTTTCGGCGACGTTTGATCATCCCTCGCAAATCCAAATGCCAAATTTATTCTGCAGGTGTTACACGTGGAATAATGTTTTGGCATAATGAGGATAAGGCGTTGATGTCGTACTGTACCCGAAATGCGTTTTAGACACAAAAAGCCGACTGATCCATGCCGACATGATTGAAAGTTTTAACAGAGGAGACTCGTTTGCGGGACGCAAGCTCACTGCTCGCGCGTCTATGTCTCATTATTGCAGAGGCATTGCAGGCGCTCATATGCAAAACTCTTATCTGCTACGACCATTCGACGCGGAAACATCGTTGTTAACAAATGAGATTTGTAATCGCGATGTGGAGGCCGCAAAAGGTCTCGGACGACCATGTCCCTGTCGCACGATGTTTTCATCCACACTGCTCTACCATCAGCACCAATACTGACGGAGGAATCCGCTACCGCAGTGTATGCGATCCTCCTCGGCAGAGAGCAGCGTCCGGGAATCGCTCTGTTCAACCATAAACTGCAGCCCCATTGGACCGCACCCCACCCCTCCTTGGCACGGGTCCCTGTCTCATCCACACACAAGACAATGGCTATTACCCAACACACCTGGGTTCTGGGCTTCAGTCTTTTCTTAATATGTTTTAAATCTCCGCATAAGGTATGTCTTCCATAGGGCTTACGCTACCATTTGCTCTAATAAATTCTTTTGGCAGGGTTGGAAGCAAGCTGCTTCAGGATTCCCTGGAGAGGTATAGGGATCGGAGAGGCCGTGGCACCCGGAAATATGAGGATAAATTTCAGGTAATCCTGCAGGACCAGGGGCCTGCAAATCAACACTCTTCCAACTGGAAACATTTCCCAATTCTTCATCTTAATTTAACTTTTTTTCCTCGCCCTTGTTTTAAGCTGGTGATTCGGAGCGCTGTAATTAGCACCGACGTTTGATCGGAGGGGCTCGGTGTAAGCAGGATGGAGAGCGTCTAAAGGCCCCCAACAAGCAGAGAGAAAGGAGACGATAAGCAAATCAAATTAATGACAATGAGTGTTTGTGGAGGGTAAGGCGGGGTGGGGGGGTGGGGGTACTTATTTGTGTGTGTGTGTGTGTGTGTGTGTGTGGGTGGGTGCCTGTCATGTGTGCCATGTTAAACACTTCAGTCACCGATGAGAAGCTAATCCAGTTGCTCTGTGTCTCCAACCGCTCCCTGATTATACAACTGAACCTCACACACACACACACACACACACACACACAGGAGAGCAAAGGAGCATCCCCCGTTAAAGCTCACTCCAACAAGAGGGTAATTAAGATACCCTTCCTCTCACACACCACACACACACACACACACATACACACAAATTAAGTGTTGTTTAATGGAGTGGCTTGAAGGTGTTCATTTCACATTGTCTCCACTCTGAAGCCATGACGTGGCCATCCACTGTGGAGCCTCTGGCCTGGGGCGGGTGACACAGGTGACGTGGTCTCCCACTGTGGAGCCTCTGGCCTGGGGCGGGTGACACAGGTGACGTGGTCTCCCACTGTGGAGCCTCTGGCCTGGGGCGGGTGACACAGGTGACGTGGTCTCCCACTGTGGAGCCTCAGGCCTGGGGCGGGTGACACAGGGCACAGTGCTGTTATTAGCGTCTGTGAACCGCAAACTGAGGCCAAACTTTGCAAGAACCCTCCATCCCCTCTGCAGCTGCAGTATAGGTCTCTCTGATGGGGTTACGGCGTTGAAGGTACAAGAGGACTTGGGCAGGGCTGAGACATTAGTGCAGCCAGAGGTTGACCATTTATTTATGTTTTTAGTTAATTTTTTTAAATTAATTGAAAGTGATGGGGGTTTGATAAATATCCACTTGGGACAACCAAAATCTAGATTTATGACCATAAATATCCCTTTGTCCTTCTCTCCAAATTGACACGTCTGTTATGATCTTCAAAATCTACTTTAATAAACCCCACCCAACTCCGTGTTAAAAAATATTATATTTATATAAAATGTCACCTTTATATAAAATATATTTAAAAATCACCTTTGTTCATTAACATCTTTTCAGTGCTTTACACTGTATCCTTTAGTTGCTAATATATTCTCCATGCTTTACACTGTATCCTCTGTTTGTCCTTGGTGGTGGTATGGTCTATAATGGCTTCTGTGTTCCACTCACATGTGTACATTTCAGGGTTATGCCATGCACTGGAATTATGTCTGAATATCATCTCCACTGACTCTTTTTGCTCCATAAGAGTTTAATTGTTAGTTTTGACGCTCGCTCAGTAGATTAATGGAGGGAAAGAAGCCATGGAAATGAATTAAGATGAGGAAAAATGTCATTGATGAATAAATCAAAAGTCTCATGCATTTGTCTATCTTTTTATAAGGATATAGTTAGATAACTCACTGCAGCTTCGTTAGATAATGCTGGGAGTTTTAAAGCAGTTCATTCAGCACATTTTCGTTGTCTTTCGTTGCATTTTCTACACGCTTTGCCTTCTTTTGAGAGACCGCGTCGGCTCTGATGGTTTCCGCCGAAATATCCATTATGCACCCCAGTAGTGTTCATCAAAGTTTAGATGAGTTTGAGACCTGTTCAACATCACTGTATATGCTATTGAAAATACAACCCCTCCTAGTGGAGGCTTACACTGTGTTCCATTAATTCCCTAACTGGCATGGGTCATGTAAATGTGTGTGTGTGAGTGAGACAGAGAGAGAGAGAGAATCATTGAAATAAGCCACCCTCTGAGTCTCAGTGGTTGGGGGTCTTTGTCCCACCCCCTTGGGGCCCCTATCAGGGCCAGAATTCCTCCACGTGTATGTGTGTGTGTGTGCATGGGAGACTTGCCGGGATAGCTTAAGACAAAGGCAGCACTCTTGCCAGCTGCATCCTACCTAAAGTGACACATTTGTTCCCCTTGCTGTGTGCCGCGTCTGTGGGCCACTGGGGCGAGTGTGTCCCCGGCTCTGGAGAGGGCCCTCGGGAGACTGGAAAGTGAATAAAGAAAAAAAAACTGGGAATGGAGAGAATAGGCATTTTTTTTCATGCTTTTTGTGTGTGTGTGTCTAATGCCGTTTCCAAAAATAATGTGGGCTCTAGAACCAGGTTCTATAGGAAACACACACACACACACACAGCTTGTTTTGGGGAGGCTTGTTGTGAGTACCTGATTCTTCAGCTCCCTTTTTTCCCCTCATCTCCCTTTAAAAATCAGCAAATCCATTTGCTAAACAGCTGCACCTCTGTGCAGAACAGATAACAACCTGGGCCAGCCTGGCTGTACTGTGACTCCTGCCTGATAGGCCCAAATCTCTGCCCTTTTTTTTTTTTTTTTTTTTTTTTTTTTTTTTAATGCTAATGACGAAGGAACTCTTCTCAAGCCAAAAATGCTCGTGTAGATCTGTCAATTGCTATTTTGACAGATATTTGCTTGTAAGTACACACAACACTTGTTCTCTGAGTCTTATCTCCCCCGCTGCAGAACACTGACCTACATTGCATCAAGCACAATGCGCCAAACAAACACGCTCCACTCAATGCCGTTTTTTTTCTCCTCCCTTTTCACCTTAAAAGGCAGATTGAGCTCACTCAAATGGTTGAAAATCCAATAAACAGAAGGTATTCTCTCCGAAATAAAAAGCGTGTCATTTAAAAAGGAGAATCTTCCGCCCATCTCAAAGCGTTTCAACACTGCTTCAAGAGCTGCACTGCTGCATTGGCTGTAGCAGAATATATACAGGAGATAAAGCTCCCACAGTTACCAGTTGAGCTGCTGCACACTTCCGAACCACGGCGTGCCTGTGCGCGCGGTGTGTGCGCATGCAGCGTGTGTGCGTGCGCGCGCCTGCCCGCGTACCCGTATTGTCTCGGCTGGACTCACGGAGTGATTCGCTCCTTGTTGTTTCCTCGATACACAGACACACACAGTGTAATGCAGTCAATTGCTAAACAGACAAAGTCTTTGTCGCAGCGCTTCGACGTACACGCACGCATCCATCACCATCCTAAATCCTGTTTTCCCGAGTTAAATACGGGGAAAGTCTTTAAAGATCTCGTTTATCTACAACTGTGGAGAGGGTTGTGAAAAATATTAAGTCGAGAGGGTCTGCGATATTGTGGAATGTAAAGAAAGAAAAAAAACTCTCTTAGCCGTACAATAGCATTGAGAAGCAGTCTAGAGCAGAGTAAACATTTTGTTCCTGCAAACAGCTCAACGCCAATCAGCGATTAATGAGGCGCAGTCGAAATCCAGCGGCTGAGGGGAGTTAAACGGCGCTGAATTAAGGAGCAATATCATCCCTCGCGCAGGTGCTCACCGAACGAATAACCGCTTTAATTACTGTTATTCAATCATTCTCTTTTTTTCTCTCTCTTTCTCCAACCCCCACCCCTCCAACAACTCTGCTATGGCATTATCAGTTTTTCTTGTCAATTTACAAACGCCTATCACGGCGTAAACGCACACCGCATGTCTGCCAGCGGGGCCCGGCCATATGTGACCTAAAAACGTTCCTCCAGCTAAGGGACGTTCATTGTGAGGAGCTCGGAGAAAGAAACACACAACAAGGTGACGTGCCCAACGTAAGACTACAGACTCGATATGTTCTTATCGTGGTTTGCGTTATCTGACGGAGATCCGCGAGGTGTTCTTTCATGGGCGCATCTGTGCATGATGGGTGCTCACCACGGTGGGTGGAAAAGTGTGTGGGGGTGTGAGATGGGGGGGGGGGGTGCACACCTGCTTCTGCATTTACCTCCACAATAGAGATTATTTGGTTTAGGACACAATTGATGTCTTAAGAAGTGGCGTGTTGACTCTGTCACTGCCAACAGGTTGAGGCAGTGGTGTAGATTTAATTTCAGCTTTCGGGAAGGGGGGGGGGCACAGCTCACACCAACCACCCACCCCCCCAAAAAAACAACTATGGGTTGAGAACGTCACAGTTGAAGAATGGAAGTCATGTCTTAAATGCTGCTGAATGTTGGGTAAGCACAAAACAGGATGGGGGGGGGAAGATGAAAGCACCCTTATCAACCCGTGTCATCAGACTCCTGTACTCCGAGGCCGACGTTGCTGGCTTCCTCACATGGTGGCCTAGTATGTAAAGCCTGAATCACATCTGCAGAGAAGCATGTGGTTCTGAAGCAGCTCCAAACCAGGTGGAGATGTGGAACTGTAGTCTGTCAGGTAGGAGTGGGCCTGACGTAGGCCGCTACAACTATTAGGTGTGAGAAGTCTTTCTTCTTACGCTTTGTTTGGAAGCGTCCACAGATCATAATCAGAAGAAGTAATTCAGCTGCTATCAGACATCTTTAATTCACATTTTAGCAGAGGTCTAAGCCTCCATCCCTTGGACTGCGCTGCAGACAGTGAGGACAAAGTAATTCATTCACTCCCTGGCCCGCTGCAGAAGAGAGAGGCGTCCCCACAACAATGGCGGAGTGTGATTGAGTCGATTAACACCAGCTAAACACCATGCTCTCCCTCAGAGCCCATGAAGGGACGTACGTCAGTGGAACCGTTCACTGACAAGCCCCCCGGTCCCTGGGGAATGCTGATAGAGACGTTCCTGCAGCACAGAGGAGCCTGCTTAGTGCTTTCATCTCCTCTTATATAACGTTTGGGTATAGCAGTAGTTGGGCATGTTTGCGGTGTCGAGGAAGGCTGTTGTAAGGTTGCCAGGAGTGGAGAAATGCCCTCAAACGTGTGGGTCTCGTCAAATACAAAATACTGGATAAAGAAATAGAACTGTTTGTAGTTACACATTATGACGTTATATTCACCTAAATAATTTCAGCATGAGGAAACTTTAAAATAGTTTATAGCATATCTATTCATATTAATATGTGGGAAGAATATATGTATTAATCACATGAATATAATAAACATTTAATTAGTGAAAAGACGCAAAATGGATAAAGATATGTCCTAATGGAAACGCTTTAAAGGTTATGTCGTTTGTCCACCTGAGACTTGACAAATTTGCTTGCGCTTTGTCTGAGGTGCCATCTCCCCAGACAGCACTGGCAGTTCTTGGTGCGATACCCAGAGCCTGCAGCACCGCAGGGATGTCCTGACACGGAGCAAGTCTCCAGGGTCGCGCTCTCAAAGCCCCCATCTCATTCCCCACACACCCTTACTCGGTCCTCACGGTCCCAGCAAATGAGATTCTGTTGCTTATGTCTTAACAATGCACTTACTCTGGGAAACACACACCTGCTGTACACTCTCACACACACACACGCAGAGAGAGGGAGAGAGAGAGGGAGAGGGAGAGACTGTCGTGTACACTCCTGATCCGTAGACAGAGCCCATCCCCAGGAATAGTCAGCGTCACCCCCTTTTGTTTGCTTGTCTGTACAAAAACATTTTCATTTTCAGCCATGCCATTGTTCTCGTCTTTGTTTCCGACACATCCGGCACCTATTTGTTCGTCTTGTAATTGAAGGGTTTAAAAGTATCCATGTTTTTTTTTGTTTGTTTGTTTGTCTGTTTTTTAAGAGCCTTGTTTTTTTCTACCTCAAAAATCTCGTGTGTTTAACGAGATTAAAACGGTTTTTGCTCACAAAAATAAACTTGATCCCTGAAATCTGGTTACAGGCGTTTACCATTTCTAACTCGGCTAAAATTACCTAAAGTTTCATGACAAATTCCCTACATGCGATTTACGAAACAGACAACTAAATTTATCGTGAAGTTTTATTCTACACAACACGCTCTCAATTTCGATTTCAATTACTGGACCAGTCTCCCTATTGCCTCTTCTGAGAGTTAAAGGAAAGTGCAAACTTGGACTATCGCGCTGTCACGGCGGCGCGCGCTGGGGTCTCTCTATCAGCTGACAGTTGAGTCCTCCTCTCCAACCACCATTGTTCCCACCGCCCCGATATTTAATCCTGTCATGTTCACACTCATTTACATCCTTGTAGCATTTGAATAATTAAGTGCGCGGATAACTGCTAAACGCATTCTTAACTGGCTCCGAAAGCACCTATCGCCGCATTTTAAAATCCCACGTTGTTTCTGTTCAGCGTTATGATTAAAACAGAGCATTGACGCCGTGGGAGTGCACCGGTTAGTCAGTGGTGGGGCCCGTTTTACTGTACAGATCCCAGCACCCGTCACACACGGTAATGCCCCATCAGACAGCCACCTGAGAGCGGCCGTCATTACGGAACGAGCAAACGGGCGAGTGCAAGAGGCGGCTCTCATTTAACCAAACGAGCTCTCCACTCCGCAGACTAGATGAGATGGAAGGAACCCAGGGAGAGCGTAAGAGAGGTTGTTCTAAATTTTTCAAACGTTAGCAAAAAAAAAAAAAAATAGACGTAATGGTACTTCATCGACAAGCTTCTCTTTATTTAGCGCCTTACACCTGTGAGGTCTGTCTTGAATGTTGAAAGCCTGGATGTGCAATACAGATGAACTATATATATTGATATAGTAAATATGTTTATTAAGTTTTTGAGAGCCACAGCTCTCTCTTCACATGAACTGGTGATGAATATACAGTACTTTGATATGCAGCATACATTGTGTGTGTTTTAAAGTTGGACCTGCACTCTTTTGATATTATACATAAACCTGCTGTGAAAAAAGACTAGAACATGTCACAACTAACAAGATGCTCCCACAGTAAGATTCAGAGGGTCACTAAAGGTCAGACTCGCCCAACAGGAAATCCCAAAATATTCGAATTACCGGCCTTCTGTGAATTGCTGCTCTGCTGTTTGTCTCATGGTCCTTGTGTCCCGTGTCACCTTTGTCCCTCCTGTACGCTACCACTGAGTGTGTTGCAGGGCCCACATAGGTCAACGCTCTGGGGTCCTTTTTTAGGAATCGTTCTTCTCTGCAGGATCTCTCCAGTCATGAAGACTCTCTTGGGTGGGAAATCCTAGATCGTGGCTTCTTGCATAATTGAAGGCTTGCTGACTGCCGGCAGAGTGTCGTTCAGACTGAGTCGCTACGGGCAAGCGTGCAAGCAAGCGTGCAAGCAAGCATGCAAGCAATTGTGCAAGCAAGCGTGCAAGCAAGCGTGCAAGCAAGCGTGCAAGCAAGCGTGCTTGCAAGCGTGCATGCTTACGTGCGTTTGTTAGGGCAGGCGGATGCAAGTGTGCATGCGTGCATACAGACAAGTGTGAGGTGTGTGTCCTGTGAGCTCCAAGAAGACTCTTCTGAAGTCGGCACGGTGCAGGAGAGCAGCACCTACAGGGGGCCAGGTATTCAGAAGAGCTTCCATCTCAGACGGAGCGGATGGAGGGAAAATAAGACAGGGAAAGATTCAGTGGTCATATTATATAATAGATAGAAAGAAAGAAAAAGGCTTTAATAAGTTCCAAATGTTTACTCTGAAATCCCCAGGAGGACTGATGTCACTAAATCTAATTTATACATTTAGAAAATGTGTCTGTAATAGGCAAGATTTACAAACTGAATTTTAAACCATGGACCCATATGTTAATGTTCCTTAATGCCAGAAGTTTAAAGGAATGAGATCTGTTTGAAGAAGCAGATAAATAATATTGTGAGAATAAAGAATCTGGTTTGCAGCAGCAAATTGGGTGAATACAGCAATGGACTAGAAACTACCCTGAGTAGGAAAAAACTTCCTTTAGAAAGTAAGAATCTACTTCCTTAATTACCACTATGTCAATTGCTAATGTAGCATCCATGCATTTAATATACACTCTGACTGCATGCATGCTCACATTTAAAAATGACATCCAAATATATTTAGTGGGTTGGTTAAAATCCAGTGTTGCTTTCATTTGTGAGTTTTTGCATGTTTCGCAACTATACTTTTTTATTTTGTTCCACAAAATTCCTCTGTCACAAATTGTGCCACTGAATTCAAAGCACAGACAACTAATAAACCATTTAAGCTGTGCACTTAAGAGTGTACTGTGGCTTAGGGAAATAAAATTTTCAATTTGTACCATCTTTTGAGAGTCATTTTAAGCAGCACGCCACCTCCCACCCCCCAAGAACTTTTGGTGGTATTTTTGCCAAGTTAGCAGAGCTCCTGCCTTGTGCCGGTGGCCTAAGCAGCATCCAGAGGGGATCTGACAGATAACGCAGAGTTGAAATCATTTGGCACATCTTCCTAAATAATAAGAGAATAATGAGGTGGAAATTCAGCAGACAGATAAATTGCAAGTCTGTTTTAATTTTCACTTGTTTATTTATTTACATCACCACAATGCATTTCCCAAAAGCATTTATTGGATTAGATGGTGTTACACATGGTATAGACTTGCCAAACATAATGAAATACACACAGTCATATAGAGAACAGACAAGAGTGCGCTGGCACAACGCACAGGTTGCAACCTGTGTATTTTAATAAATGGTTGCCTGTGTGCAAGAGCGCTTTGCATTTTTCAAGATTAAAACGAAACCGAGTGCTTCCTCTCTGGTTCCGGTGCAATTGGTCTGTTTTCTAAAAGACGTGACCTCCTAAAGCAACCGTTAGGAGATGGCGGGGAGAGGAGGAGATTAGCCGCCATGCCATGTGAAAGCGGTCCTCTCCTTTGCCGGCTTGTAATCGCTCTGAATTCCATCCTCGCAACATGGCGGATTTGGGTGGGAAAACGGGAACGGGAAGGAGGGGGGGGGGCACATCTATTAGGCTAGTAATTGCGGCATGATTAGCAGATGCCGAGTGTTTGGCACGGATCAGGTTTTCCTCGAGTTTGGAAGAAGTCTGCCCACTGCTACCTCCTGATACAATACAACAGTCAGAACAGCAATACATCCTTCACGTCTTCCCCTGTCTCTCTCTCCTTTCTCCACCCCCATCTCCTCCTCTCCTATCAATCGTTCCCCTCCTCCTCCTCCTCCTCCTCCTCCTCCCCCCCCTCCTTCTCGCTCCTCTGCTTGGCTGGAACAGGCCCAGCTGGCTTCATTAGGCTTCTACGCTATTCCAGATCTGCTGTTTTTGTCTGTTGCACATTTCTCGTCTGTTTTATCTTAAGCGCTGTCCATCCTGCTCCCTCATAAATATTTCTCTGGCGTTTCTGCATCCAAACACACACCCACACACACACGCACGCTTACACACACACTGGCTGCTATTGAAACAATTCGTATGGCCATTGTACGTTTGTTTTTTTAATTAATCTTTGTGTCCTGTGTTTCTACAGACTCTCACTGTTTGTGATCAGTTGTGAATGGATTTAAGTAGGAGGAGAGGAAGGATGTTCATATTATCTGCTGGTTGTGATGGAAGAAATGTTTACTCATAACAGTATTTTCTCCTTCAGTTATACGAAAAACTCAAATGTATGAGGCTTCCAAGCTTTTTTTTTATGCACTGAAAGGACGCATGATCGGTTTCTCCATAAACACTTACGACTGGTCAGTGACTCCCTAACACTGCCCTGGGCGATAGGACTCATTTCAATTATTAATTACGTCCCTCCCTCACATTAGCTAACAAAACATTCATCTTTCCCTCAATTGCTTTTATTAATTCACCTAGATTCACAAGGAGCCTCACCAAATACTCAGTAGATCCGCAGTCTACAAGTATCGCACGCTATACTTTCAGTAAGACGTTATGGATAGTGGATGGAGGGACAGGCTGTGGTTGTTGTGGCATCTGACAGCTATGTTGAGCCTGTGTGTGTGTGTGTGTGTGTGTGTAACAGGAATGGCAGCCAGATGGCTGCTAGAGGCTCAGGGGAGGGAGGGTGAGTCTGAGCTGCCACCGCTGGCACTGGAAGCCACGTTCTGACCTCCGTCTCCCTGGAAGGGCGAGACCCTGGCCTGCTCCGCGTGTCTGACAGCACGGCGTGACCTGCAAAGGCACCGGTGCAGAACGCATGACTGCCGCGGCTCATCCGGCTGCCGCGGGGCACAGAGGGCGCGTGGGTAGCTTTTAGGGTTATAGGTGTCTCCACTGTCATGTCCTGCAGTGTCGCCCACTTCATCTTAGCGCGGGAAAGGTGAAGCCTTATCAGTGTATCGGCTGGTTTAAATACCTGTAAAGCACACTTTACAGCACACGCGAGTCCAACCGCCAGAGAAACGAGACGTAATTGAGAAACAGTGAGACGTAAAGAGAAAGTAAGGTCTCCTGTTCACTGGTGCGGTCCTAGGCACGTCTTTGATTGTGGCACAAGGCTGCTTTGTGAAATGATCTAATACGATGAGTTATTTATGGTCTGTCATTATTTATTTATTTGATTATTTTGTAAATTATTTATCTATTGAATTATTAATTCATCTTCATGACAAGGCTTGAATTATGTATGACTTAATTTGAGATTATTGCATTCAGATGCCACATTGTTGCTGGGTTGGCTCTCATTCTCACGTCAAGGCACACGAGGAAATTAAATCTCCCTCCCAGGCCATTCTGTCTTCATTTGAAGCCAAGCTGAGACAGGTTACAACAAGGACACAAACATCTGATCAAAATGAAAACATTCATATAGCTCTTTATCTAAAGTCCAGAAACATGCCATGATCATTGTCAGCATCACTGACCTCTCAATTGTATATTATCTGCCCAAATCTTTAAAAAAATCTATAAACAGCATTTTCCATTTGCACCATTTGAAAACAATTTAAAGTCAATTTAAAGAAATACTTTAAAATAGTTAATCAGATGATGATTGAGTGGCAGCTAAGGGCATTAATTAACACGAGTGCATATTTATATCACACAAACTTGACTGCACTTTCTTCACTATTAGCAGTTCTAACCTAGCCTAAAGACAGGGCAGGACACGATGGGTGTAGTTTCAGATTTATTTAAGTGGCGATATATTCTTCATAAAACGTTCCGTTTTGTTAATTAGAAATTGTCGTTGCTGTTTTTCTGTATAAAATAAATTCTGTGCCTCAAGACTTTTGACACAAACGGCAAGTCCAGTAAACTTTCACACAACCGTAAAATTGAGAGAACCGTTAATTGGACAAAAGCAACACACCTAGGCAGTCATACAGGTTTACCACGTTATTTCATGTATAAAGCATTCAGAAAGTAATTGGTAATATTTTACCACTTTTTTTCTAAGTCATATTCCTCATGATTACTCTTTTACCATGACAGACGGCTCTTTTGTTCTCTTGTGCTACACCAAACCTCAACATAGCAATTTGTCACTTTGCAATTGACCCTGAGTGATCTTATCCAGAGTTTTATACTTGAAGAGCAAACACACACAAGCCTTGAAAAATAGCAATTAACCTTCTCATATGAGGGGGGGTCATAAAGCAAAATGATAAGATTACTCTCAGGAATATCAGGAAGTTGCACTTAGCGAAATGAATATTTCTTCTTTAGTTTCCGCTGTACAGTTCCTCTCATCCGTGGTCCACGCTAGAAGGAGCTTGACCCATGTGCTCTTTGTGGGTTTGGAGGTTTCGTGCTCTCCCAGTTCTGCTGCTTGCCTGGTGTGAAACCCATGGTTAAGCCAGTGCTTAGCGTTGACATATTCAGATAATCGCTTTACGTCTCGCTCTCCTCAAATGTCTCGTTCAGAACCCCTGCAATTCATTTACAGCATGGCTGCAGGCGACTCATCATCACTTCCTGCACTATTTAAAACTTGTGAGATTGTCTTGCCAATAAAAATGCAGGAGTAACAGTAAAGGCGGAGATATATGGTAAACTGTACTTCTGTATTCTCCGACTCTCCATAATGAAGCATTCATTATGATTATTTTATAGGTTTGAAGTTTTTAAAAAACTACCAGAATGCATTACTCTGCATAATGAACAGCTGTTGTGGCAACAAGCACATACATTATGCATAAAAAATTATTTCAGTTTTGATTGTGGATGCTGATTTATTGAGACAACTCTAGCTTACTACAGTAATGGATTTGGGATATGCTTCTGTTCTGTTATTTCCATAATTAATAATTGGAGGCAGTACATTATATATGCTTTGTACTTATAAATTGAAGGATACTTTGGCCATAGTAAACACAGTGTTGCATTCAAGCTTAAAACCACAGCGAGTTAATTATGCATCAGAACATGTCTCCAAAACCATAAATACATAATACTCATAATTCTGACAAGCTGTAGCTTCTTTCTGACCAATATTATTTAAAGTGTGCTGTATCCACTGCTATCTACAGCCATACCACGTGTGCCTTAAATAGCTTTGATTAGCCGACATTGCACTAATGAGAGAGCAGGCTGAAAAGACCTTACATACTTTACAATGCTGCATCACATCATACAGCAGCAAATAAATGCCAGTTATTAGTCTCTCTTGAAGCCCAGATCACTAGAACATATTCACATGTGGGCTGGATCACGTCCCACCCCCCCACCCCCACCAAATACAAACCAAACTGGAATCACTTAGCATTAGCATTGTGCTAGCTGCTAGGTGGCCTACCCTAGCTTATTTATTCTGTTCTCCTGAAGTTTTGTTGCCTAGCACTTGTCACCATAGACATGATCACAAATTGTGTTTAGAAATCTCAGCTCAGACCCTTAGTGAACAGAGTGGAAAGTAACAGTTGCAAAAGAGAGAAACTGGCATAAGGAATAAACTTTGTCATAGAGTGAAGTCAGTGCTATTCTGGGTGGCTCCACATAGTGAGGCGCTACGCAAAGGAGACATAGATTCAAATATACATAAAAAGAATTCAAAGATTATTTCATCTTTTGTGAGACACTTAAACATTTTTGAGTGAAATATTCTGTGAAAACATGGCGAGTCTTTTTTTGTTTCCGGGTGGGAGGAAGAGAGACTCTGTATGAAGGACCTTGGGGGTTAGCTCTGCACATCGCAAGCGCGCAAAATGTCACACGGGGTGGAAAGAAGTTTGACTACGCACAGCAGAATGAATGATTCGAAGACACGTTGTTGGTTAATTATTTATTGCTGGCCCTGAGCGTGGTTGGGAGCAGCGTAAAAGACGAATAAATCATTTGTGGTGCTGCTGGTTGTCACATCGGATAAACTGCAGCAACTGCCAGATGCTTCTCCTCCAGTCCTGGGAGGCAGAGTGTCCGGCTTCATCCACCCTCCTCATTCTCACTGCTTACCCTTACTCTGCCTGCCTTGCGTCAAACTCCTCACTCTTTTGCCTTCAAAATCTGCCTTTAAATTCTTCTTCAAATTTCTCCATCTCTTGACCAAACTCCTGCCAAATTTCCTCCCTTCTTAGACAAGCTCTGGGAAAGCTCAATTGATTCCCAGCAAAGTCCTGGCTCTCTCTGCTGAGCTGACACTCTCACTCTCCTCCTCACACTGCCGAGGAGAGAGGGAACGCCACAGAAAGAACATAAAAAAAACCGCGTCAGCCTCAAAGGGCAGTAACAGCCTGCAGGTAAAATCGCAGACATCGAGGTTAATAATCTTTCAGTGATTACTTCAGTGAACAAATTCCCAGTTGTTTAATGCAGTCAAATAATCTCAAACTGTTGTCACAGAGCCTCAGTGTGAAGGCCAGACCCACTTCTGCATATCATTCTCCCAGAGAGCACTGGGCCTCCACAATGGCACAAAAGTGCACCTGATTTCACCAGAGGTGCGACTTTCCCGAAAAACCAAAATGCTCTGACTGGTAGCTGCTGAACTGAACTGAGGTCTTGAAACGTTTTAAGGAAAAATGTGTAGCTCTGGGTGACATTCTTTGCCGAATTTACAGGAAAGGGTCAAAAAGTTAGTAATATAAGTCATTAGGTGTTATATTCACTTAAATTCACACCTCAACCAACAAGCCAAGTGAAGATAATCCCCAAACAGCCGCTTTGGCAAACTGGAACTTTGTACCAAATTATAGTCACCTTCCATTCACATCTACTGCCTTCTGCCTTCTTGGCTGATATTATTTATAGAATTTATAAATGGCTCTGCGCCTAAAACTGTAGAAAGGAACCTGATTGCAATGTGAAATAGAAGTGTGCTTCAACGGAGGGTTCAACCGAGTGATCATGGCATCCTGCAGGGACAATGGGCAAGATCCAGGTTCCCTCCACATTACCTATATGAGCACCTATACTTACTATTAACACATGGAAAAGCCTATTATCTTTATTGCACATATATGTGTAAATATATCATGGGTGTATCTAATAAGATACAGATGACACAATAAGGTTGATGGGTTTTTGTTTTTTTTCCCGTTGTTTTTCCTTGTGCGATGGTTGCTTTTCTCTCTCGATGATTTACACCAGTAATGAATGCCGAAGCGGATCCAGACCAGAGGAGCAGTCCTCCTCGGGGACGTCTCAGCTTTCCCCACAGCACGTGACTCTCTCCACAGCCTCCCCTGCACCCCCACACCCTCCCGAAACCATGCGCTCCACATTTCCAAAAAGAAAAGTGATTCAAATGTTAATTAACTGTTACTTACAGCAGTCGACCTCCAGCACATTCGCCACCTGTGCCGGAATGAGACGAAATGGCCCTTGAAGCCGGGAAGTGTTGAGCAAACAGTCTCCTGCACAAGGTGCAATCACGGCACGGAGTGTGCACGGAGAAGGGCGCACGTCTGCAGCGCGGCGCCGCAGAAAGGCACACGTCTGCCGAGCATGGAATCTTATTAGGTAATGACAGAGTAGGTGGTAATCAAGTTGAGATTGTGTTTTTCACAGAAAGGGGACAAAAGGAAGCACTGGATTTGAGGAGCTGCCTTCGAGAAAGAGCAGAGATGAATGCGGAACCAAATTGAAAGCCCCAAGATTTCACGTGCCGAGCTCTGGATCACGTGAAAGGCCCTTATCTTCTCTGCTTTCTTCGGCCCCACGAATTATTTTCTTGAAAACCTGTTATGTGATGAAAGAAAATAATATGTTTTGAATTGTCTTCTATCTGTGCTGATTAAGTCAATGCTCATAATCATAGCTTCTTAACAGCATATCTAATGTCACCCCAGTCTAACCCCCTTTTTATGAACGTATAAATTACGCTGATTAACACTGTTGAGCACTCATATGTATTTTCACTTTATTTCGACACAACAGATTGCATATTGTAGCAATGTGAAAATATGTAACAAGGCGCAAAAATGTCTTTTTAATTCTGTGAGGCAACAACACGTTGCCATTGTTAACATTTCGAGATGTGTCAAAACGTCCACAATTTGTCACACATTCAAATGAAAGCAGAACACAAAAACACCAGGGTGCTTGACAAACAGTTTAATAGGAGTATTAGAGCAGTGCGACGTTGCTGTTGTGGACTCCTGGACCACTCTGAGTGCTTGTGGGTACTCGTCGCACGTGAATGATGTGTGCAGCTGTGAGACCTGCCACTGAGACCTGGTGTTCTGGTCTCATTACTCCTTCCCAGTTCAGTCACTTCTCATAAAACTGGAAAGAAATGTTGCACTTAATAGGCTGTAACGTTCCTTAGTTCAGACAAGAACCTGAACCAGGACAGTGGACGGAGCCATGTGGACTCACTGTCCCGCACTGATCATCACCATGAACCTGAACCAGGACAGTGGACGGAGCCATGTGGACTCACTGTCCCCCAATGATCATCACCATGAACCTGAACCAGGACAGTGGACGGAGCCAGGTGGACTCACTGTCCCGCACTGATCATCACCATGAACCTGAACCAGGACAGTGGACGGAGCCAGGTGGACTCACTGTCCCGCACTGATCATCACCATGAACCTGAACCAGGACAGTGGACGGAACCATGTGGACTCACTGTCCCCCAATGATCATCACCATGAACCTGAACCAGGACAGTGGACGGAGCCAGGTGGACTCACTGTCCCGCACTGATCATCACCATGAACCTGAACCAGGACAGTGGACGGAACCATGTGGACTCACTGCACTGATCATCACCAAGAATGTTTCAATGTGATGACTACATCTAAAACATCTAAAACACAGCTTTGCAACTAAAGCTAATGCATAAGTTGGATTCACTTTGTATAGCTGTGTGTGTGTGTGTGTGTGTGTGTGTGGAGAAACCATATGGAAGTGTGAAATGGACATCCAGTGGAGAGCTGCAGCTGGTGGAGGCAAACTCATGAGAGGTGGAGCGGGTGGAGGTAAACTTATGAGAGGTGGAGCGGGTGGAGGCAAACTCATGAGAGGTGGAGTGGGTGGAGGTAAACTCATGAGAGGTGGAGGTGGAGCGGGTGGAGGTAAACTCATGAGAGGTGGAGCGGGTGGAGGTAAACTCATGAGAGGTGGAGCAGGTGCCCTCTGCTTATCTCTCAGCAGCTTTAGGGTCAGACATCACTCCACTCAGGGAGCATTAAATATTAAACACTAATCTCGACTTTGCAACATTAGACTGACCAGACTCGTCTCCTCTCCATTTAACACCTTCCATTTATCCAGTTTTTTTTCACTGGGAGGTAATGACACACTGAATGGATTCTGAAACTAGTTAAGGGCATTACCAGTGCTTCCCCTTAAAAAAGGAGCTTACTCTATTATTTTTATGATCTCCTGAGACCAACAAGATCTTCTCATTTTCAAATTATCTAGGGTATATTTAAGACTTCCTTATTTCTCCTAAGGGCTTCTTAACAGCAATAAAGAGATGAAACAAAGATAAAATTCAGAGACATATTTCAGTCATATCTAAGACGATTTTAGCAGCATTTTAAAAACTGTAAATATGGACATTTTAGTTCAGCTTTCAATACATCTAGTGAATATTTGTAAGGGAAAACTGTAAGAATATATTGAGATCAGTTCAAGGTTGACATGAGTACATCATACTCATCATACTCAGCATCATCATTGGAGCAGTGTTGTCACGGTTTCCCCCATCTGCTTCCCCCCCACCCCCACCCCCACCCTCCCGGTCTCTGCCTCTGTGTAGTGTGTCTCCATAGTCACGTGTCTCTTGATTTTGTTTTGGTTCTTTGCTCTTGCCCTGCACTACCTCCTTGCCATCTACTTCACCTGACTCTTGTCTTTAACCCCTTCCACTAATTGCCTCCAGGTGTTCCCATTTGTCCCTTTCACGTGGTAATACCCTGTCATGGTCTGGTTTGGTTGTTAGTCTCGTGTGTATACGTTTGTACTCCTTGTCATGTTATTTGCTTTGGTCATTTACCTTATTTTTATCTTTTGTTTCTGTTTCAGTCATCTGTTCCCTTGTTTATTTTAGTATTTCATTAGTTTCTGGATATTTACTTCAATAAATGTCACTCTCTCTGCCATGTTACCAGTGTATGAGCAACAAGATCCAAAGTGTGTGGTGTCTCCTGTTGTACTACTTGAACATATACAACATTTCCCACCTACCCTACGACCCCATGGCCTTGTGGGTGGTAGCAGTTGAGCTGAATAAGCACACAGCCATGTCTCCAAGACAGGTGTTTAAAGGTGTTTAAAGGTGTTTTCACGCACCTGTCATCTGGGCCTGGCCTTCCATATTATGACATATCTCTCTAGCACCCTGACAAGGAACTAAATATGTACCTCAGAAATAATTGCTAACATGTAAACTGTAGCCATGAACTATAATTGAATGCATTTGTTTTCCATTGAAAAATGTGGGCATGATATTGAGGAATGAGAAACCAAAAGCAAAGCAATACACTTGATCTGTGGTTTAAATTTTCGATCTGAAATAGTAATATTCTGAGATACATGATACAGGGACTTTGGTGTTGAGATGAACCTGAGACTATGACATTTGATCTAATTGCATGTGAGAAATCTGAGAAATCTCTGATTTTAAAAATTATGGGAAATAGTTTTTAGTTACTAGAATTTTCTTTTAATGATTTATTTTCACAAGAAATGTGACGAAGACAAAGTGAGACAACAGTTATAGAGTTATATTATTATTATTAATAGGACCTGGTTCAGAATTATACTGTACATTACTGTACTGATGGTTTTACCATTAAACTGGATATGACTAAAGCCGTGTGTACGAATATTTCAAATATTTCTTTAAATAATCGTAAAGTATATAGTGATAATCCTAATGGACATCACATTTGTGACTCCAGGTGTCCTGAGCTGTGTGTACTCTGGATTTAGAACGAATTCACTGCTGTTTAAGTGTCCTTGCCATGTCTCATTGATTATTTGATACACCTTAATCACACTTGGATTCAACCTTAATCAAAACCCTGATAGCCAGATAAGTGAAGTCTTCATTTACAAAGCACAGTCTCCTCCAGTGTCTGTCTCACCCTCATCTCCAGTGCCTGTCTCACCCTCCTCTCCAGTGCCTGTCTCACCTTCCTCTCCAGACTGCATATGAAATCATGAGAAAAGGTGAAATCCACCCCCTAGTCCAAACCTTCACCATCTGTAACTGTTTGCGTCGCTGGGTCCTTCCGAATTTGCAGCCATGAGATCACGTGGCATGAGCTTGTCTCCATAAGTGCCAGCGCTGACCAGGGCAGAGACAGAGAGGTTCGCGGGCGGAGACAGTGGGGTGTGCGGTTAGGGGGTGCGGGTGCGGAACAGGCATCCCGCCTGCGTGTCTGCTCGATGACACCTTCCTAATCTGATAACGGATGGGGACAGGTTGTGTTCCTTGTACCTGGCAATTACCTCCCAACCCGCGCCACGCGGATTTCCAAGGATAAGGCCCGTCTTGGCAACCAGCGGGATCCTCTGGAGGATAGTTAAAGGGTGATTAATCATTGTTTAGGCACCGAGTGTGTGTAGAAGAATGGGAACGCGCCGTTTCACACCTCCGAGGCAATTAATCCCTGTGATCTTCGCCAGGTTTGTCTTGTAGATAAGTCGGGGTACAAAACTGTTCCTAATTTATCAACCCACTCATGCCATCGGGCATAAAACACACAATTTATTTCCAATCATTTATAGTCAAATTTTAAAAAGAGTGACTTTGCCACATCCAAGTGTGCCTTATATTAGCATCATATAAACTAAGTACCCCAGATTACAATGGGAATGTTGTTTTATTGTGCACATCTGCTTGAGTCACAATGCATTTTCTCATTTGCAAGCTGAATTTCTGAGTGAACGTGGCATAAATCATTCTGTTAATCAGAAACATAAGTGACATGAAGCCATCTCCTCTCTCGGATAAAAAAGATACAGCATATGGCTCAAAAGCCCCCTGCTCTTTTTATTTCCAAGGTATATAACCTATGCAAAAAAACCCTCAACATTATTGGATTGATTTGCATTTTTGTTTCATATGCAGAGAACGGTTATATCCATGTAAGTGTATATTGCTAATGGCTTCAATAGTGCACAGAAATCTCAAGCGTTCAAGGTGGAATCTGTTATTTCTTTGCTTGCGACTTGTGTTTGTGTCAAAGACGAAATTTTCCTCGACTGAAGATTAATCATCGTGTGAGATATATAACCACTTAAATGTAGTAAATACAGACATTACAAGATCACTGAGTCCATTTCATTGGTGCATCAATTCCACACCAATACCCTTTGAACAACACTATGATGAATGAACGAAAGACAACAAGATGAATTCCTTTATTATGACTACACTCATTTCAGGTCTGGGCTTATGGCTTCTAAATAATATTTGCCTTCTAAAACAAAAGGGTGGTGGTGGTGGAGGAGGCGTAGGGGGGGAGGGTTCTGGTTCTGGTTCTGGTGCTGGTGTACACTTTACTTGCCAATAGTAGTAAAATGCTTCTAGTTTTAATTATGTCCACAATATCAGCGGATCTGCCTGCCAATATCAATATTGTCAGGCCATGGGTGGAATACAGATGACCCAGAGTGTGTGTGGGCGTGAGCGGGGGGGGGTTGTTGTGCTTGCCAGGCACTTTTCTTGCTCCCGCTGAGGGGGAAGCGGAAGGGAACGCAGGCCGGAGAGGCCCGACTTTCTAACGTCCCCCTGCATTCCCCTAATTGCTGACGGATCTTGTTTGGATTTTGATGGCGGCTCTGAATCTGTAGTTGCAACACATAGGAATTGATGGGCCCTCTGGGAAACATCGTATTACCGCTCTGTGTGTGTGTGTGTGTGTGTGTGTGAGGGCGGCATCCAGAGAAGGAAATAAAAGGTAAAAGGGTGGAGGGAGAGAAGTCGCCCTCATATCATAAAGGGTGCGTGAGCCGGAGTATGCATTTTGCCGTCCGTGCTGATAGTGATAATGATGGTGTGGGTACTGCAGGTGAGTGTCGCATGTGGTGTCACCACAACACACCAGTGCGGGAACACGAAGGTCAAGGTCATATGCAAATGTCCAAAAGGTTACAGTGAGGGCTGGTGGTGGCACCTGACTCCTCGTTCACGTCCAGATCGTCTGCTGCACTCTCACAATAACTAAATAAAGTTATCAGTTTCAACTTCTAACTTGTGGGGATATGGCTGAAACTCCACTGCATGAGGCCCTGACGGTAACACCTTTGCTCCAGTGAGCATGGGGGAGGTCATTAGTGTGGTGGGGAAGCAGGTTTGAGATAGAGACAGTTGTAAACTGAGGGTCCTGGATGCCACTCTGGGCGTTTGCCGCCCCAGCACAGCCTAACAATTAGTAAGCGCTCTGATGAACCCTAATCACATTTCCACAAAGCCATCAGAAAATAAACCCTGCATATCCGTATTAATGCATTTGGGAAGAGTAGGCAGGACTCAGTGGTTTAAATATTCGATTTTATTTTAAGATTTACTCCATAATGGAAACTCCCCGGTGGCAAGAGCATTGAGTTTGTCCGTTTTAATTAGATTGTTGTTTACATATTAATTGCCTATGGAATTTTGTCATATAGTTTTGATGTTAACAGATGGCAGAGTCAGGTAGCAGAGGTTAGTGTAGAGAAGGATTCAGTGTGATTTATTAAGCTTCACTTTATTAGTGCCATCCACACACTAATCATATTACCAACCTCAACTTCCCCACATTAAGACAATTTCCTCACTTATTGTTTCCCTATGAGGTGGGGCTGCTACACACACACACACACACACACACACACACACATCCATTATCTGCCTGATCCTGGTGTTTTGTTCTCGCCCATGTTAGAAGCGAGATGGGCCAGTGATGTGTGACCAAATGTTTACCACTGCAAAATGATTCCTGGCATGTCCAAGCCTTGCGTTCCATGCTTTATGTTGTTGGTTTAAAAGCACTGATTTGTGTCTACAGTTGAAAGGGATCTGTGGAGAAGATATTTACAGACAGGCAGTGTCTTTCCTGCTTTCCTCCGTTTGTTGGATTCATCTCCATTCTGCTATCGTCTTTTTGATTTTCCGTTGGTTAAATGAGTGGGGTTCTCTGAGTGTGCGCTGCAGTTCAAAACGTAGGCCTCTTTGTGCCAATAAAGCTCTTTTCCCATGATGCAACATGACATTTCCATAGAGACTAGGGAGCCTTCAGCTGTACTGGCAAATTAGAAAACATCTGTGACCTCGATAGCTCTCAGATGAGATGCCAGAAAGACTTTAGTTTTGACTCATGTTTGGTCATTCAGTCATTATCAGCCTCTCCACAATGTCTATCGTCTCTCTCAATCAAACCTAAAACACCCTTGCATTCCATAACTGACAAGGGCAGAATGGTTGTGAAACTACATATTTTATTATTAGGAGCATACACAAATGCCTTCCCTTGTCTGCCTATGTGTATGTTCACTGTGTCTGCGTGTGTGCGCACGTGGGTGCGTGCACGTGCCTGCGTCTGTGGGGCAGTAAGTTTTATTCAGGACTCCATATCTCCCTGCGTGCTGTTGTTATCGCCGTTGTTGTTGTCTCCCGACGATGCCCTGTGAGTGATGGACGAGGTCCAGGACATCTCGATCGACAGCTGTTGATTGCTCCGGAAATCGCGGGAAGCATCCAGAGCGTGACAATGAGCTCATTGCGTTTGCGGTCCGGTCGCCAGCTCGGCCCCGTCGAGGGCCGCCTCATGAATTTCAACCACGGGCACAAACGGGAACTGATTGAAGGGACAGGCAGCCAGGAAAGGCAAAGCAAACTTGCTCTGTAAGGTTTCTCTGCGCTCGGTCCGCGGCTCGCTTCCCCGTCGCGCGCTTGTTTCGTCTTTCTGAATCTGCTCTTAATTAGCCATTAAAGAAAAGTTGTGCATAAATAAATAAATAAATAAAAAGAAATTAAATTTGAGTTTTGATATTTGCTCAAATTGTCTGTCGCTGATTAGCTGAGAGCCTTTTGAATCGCTATATGTCTTGCTCAAGACAGACAACATTTACTTCCTGGTTTTGAATAGCTGAAAGGAATCATTTTTTCACACCCACCAAATATTTGGTGTATCAGAAAGATATAAAGAAGATTTCTGTCCTAGTAATCAAGTCGCAGGTCTATATGCTTTTTGCTTTACACTTGCAATGTGACTTACAATGTGAAGAAATCAGAAGTTGCTGATATGTGCAAATGTGGAGTGAATACAGTCAACAAAAGACACTTAATTAATAAAAGAAAACACTTGGTGTGAGTGAGTCTCTGCAGTGAATGTTGGGAATGTGTTGATAACAGGATAACCTTCATAAGAGCTTCATGGCCTTTACACAGAACATGGAGTACAGCCTTCGTAGCCCAACATCACACTGTGCTTTGATCATCATTGTGTTCAGGCGATGCAATGCACTCATATCAGCTCCACCTCTTCCTTATTTTGCAGTTCATATGTGTGTTTGTGCATGTGCATGTGTGGATGCATGTGTACAGGCACGTGTGTGTGTATATGTGTGTGTGTGCGTGTGCACGCACATGTGTGTGTGTGTGCGTGTCTGTGTGTGCATGTGTGGGTGTTTGTGTGTGTGTGCGTGCCTGTATGTATGTGTGTGTGTGTGTGTGTGTGTGTGTGTGTGTGTGTGTGTGTGTGTGTGTGTGTGTGTGTGTCTGTGTGTGTGTGTGCGTGTGTGTGTGTGTGCCTGTGTGTGTGCATGCGTGGGTGTGTGAGGCTCATCACAGGAAATTAGCACTTCCCTAATATTTCAGCACTTTTCAACCAAAGCCCATTGTTGAGTTTTTTCTTCTTCTTTCATTATGATTAGACATTAAAGTCAGGGGGGTTAGGGGAGAAACAACACAACATCTTTTGGAAAAAATTAGCATTCAGTGAGAGATGTATCCCCAAGCTTAATTTAGGTAAATTCTGTATTCTACTTCATCATTGGTTTTATATAATCTTAAAACAGGTTCTGCTTATTGGCATCTGTTTATGTCTCATATTAAAAAAGAAAACATTACACTGGATGATTTGGCATGTTCTTTGGTTTATGCAGGGCCTCATATTATGGGAATTCTTGGTTTGCACAATGATTAAATGCTTAATAAAAAAATTCATTGTTGTTGCCAACATCTGTATTGTAGCTCTGACGACCCACTGGAGGATGGTGGGCTTGTAAACTTTCCAAATGTGTTGTTGAGAACCCTGGAAAGTTCAGCGAAGAGTTTGCCTCACTCATTACCGAGCTTCTTCTGTGTCTGCGATTAGACAAAGAACATTTCTAATTGCTTTAAAATCTGAATGCATGGTAGAAATGGATTAATTTGATTTTGCTGTTTCTACAAGTAGCAGATGGTTTATGTCTTAGGAATGCTCATGTTGTAAAATGAGATCCCCAGCTTGTCTCTGATTGGTCACTGTTAATGAAGCATGCTGTGTTGATTATTGATTTAGAAAATGAGGATGACACGAGGATTGTGCGTGTTGTGGTAATAAATTAAAGACGAAAGGTGTTTTTTTTTAATAGCCGACAGAAACAAAACTTAAGTAAGATAAAATATTTGATTTTCCATTCAGGTGGTCTCTGGCCCTTCAAAGTAATTTGATTGTTTATTAAAAAAAGATGCACTTTTATAGCTGCCGCTAACAAGCAGATGGTCGACTTGACTTATTTGTGTTTTGTGTTTCTGAATGACCGATCAGGTGCATGATGGGAAATTCAATGAGCCGCTTGTCAGAGGAGAAACAATTCATTGGAGAGACTAAAGCAGGGAGAGATCTGTGTGTGTAGTTTACTCCCTCCCTCTGTCACTTGTTAGCTCTCTCTCTCTCCACCCACCTCTCTCTCTCTCTCTCTCTCTCTCTCTCTCTCCACTATTGCCCATAGTGGGAGCAGCTGTTTCAGAGTGCCACCTCGCTCTGCATTAATATGTTCCCTCTGATGATTAGCATGAGGAAATGCAGTCCAGTGATGGAGCAAACATGGTGCTCCCAGGGCCTTGCTCCCGCCGCCATGTTTCACCGCTCCGCTATGCTGTGGTTACTCACCTTTTGGGTTTGATTTCATTTTCATTGATTTTTTATTTTTTTTTAGTCAGATGTAGTTTCTTGGTCTTGGCTAGTTGGGTGGTTGTCAGATTGCTTTGGCAACAGCAAGACTTCTCACTAAACCAGGGTCTGTGTGATTGAGTTCGGATTGGTGAATCAATATAAAATACTCAGTTCTCGACTTAAATTCACTGTCCCGCGTTTGTCTCTGAGCAAGCTCGTGTAGACACGTCCGTAACATCTCGGCATGCTCGTAGTCCTCGTGCCTTAGCCTCTTAGCCCCTGTGAAGCTCCCGGGATCCCCTGCCACCTGTTATGATTGGCTGGCACTGTGTGTGTTATTCTGGTCATAGTTATGGGAACCTCAGAGCTGTGTAGCAGAACCAGAAGCCCCTCACACTGCAGGCTGTGGTGGTTGAGGGGGGTAGGGGGGGGGGGGTATGGGGGTTATGGGGTTTACATCATTATAAATGTATGAGTTGCCACTTCCTGTTATTTACACTGGACTGATAGTCATTCTGTTCAGAGCTCAGACAAACTTCACCAGGAGACCGTGTTGTGTGCCACGTTTAAATATTGTAAGGAAAAGCCACGTGCAAGCACAGGGCACCAGTAAATAAAGCATATAACAAACTCATACATAAGCACACACACACACACACACACACACACACACACACACACACACACACACACACACACACACTTTCACAAGCAAAGACTACATTGCTCCATGAAAGTAGGTCTTGAAGTCATTGGGGAACAAATCCTCTGCTCTGACAGTCCGTGTTTTTTTTCTTTTGAATGTCCCTGTCTGAAACGCCTCCATTTGCTCCACACGTCGGACACTAGACCTTCCGACGGCGGATCTTATCAGTTCCCTGTCGGTTATGTCATTAAGGTTTTCTCAAAATCATGACTATTTAGCTGAATGTCTGGTCAGAATGTATCAAAACAACCAAACATTTTCCTTACCTTTTGCTGTTAACTGTTTCTTTGAAACTAACAAGAAGTTTGTTATTGATCTTGTAAACCTACGTTAAATATGACGTAAGCAGAATTTCACATCATTTCTTGGAAGTTGTATCAAAAAAAAAGAAAAGCACTGAGGCACGAACACGGCTCTAAAAATACACCTTTCCCCACACTACATCTGTACTGAAAACAGGGCTGACATGTTTCACTTCGAATACCTGTGTTAAGCGCCATGTATGTGGTGGTATCTGTTATCTCTCTCATCAATGCAACGTGTCTCTGAGCAAACCAGCGTCTGTATGCAGACTGCAAATGGTGCTGTGTGTCTAATCAGGCAGCTGTCACACACACACACACACACACACACACACACACACACACCACACAAACACACACACACACACACACACACACACACACACACACACACACACACACACACACACACACACACACACACACACACACACACACACACACACACACACACACACACACACACACACACACACACACACACACACACACACACACACACACACACACACACACACACACACACACACACACACACACACACACACACACACACACACACACACACACACACACACACACACACACACACACACACACACACACACACACACACACACACACACACACACACACACACACACACACACACACACACACACACACACACACACTCAGGCTCTGTGCCACTGACTACATTTTAATCCATTACTCATATTCATAGTTACATTAACGAACCATACACAAGTTTCAACACTGCCAGGAAAGCTACACTTTAATGACCGTCAGAGTCGGTATGCAGATGCTGTGTGTGTTGCTCCTCAAATCAGAAAATCCCGTCTTTGAAAGTAAATAAGGCATAAGGTTGGCTGCAGTGTTGCATGATGCACTGCAGGAGCCGTAACGCAGCGCGGGAAGGTGAGATTGCTTGACATTTAGCTCACGGCTTGATTATAACACAAACTTGATACAACTGTGGAATGTACATCTCCAAAGAAGGTCCAACTCTCATAGTGATTTAAACAAGTAAACATCTTCACGAGCGACATCGTTTAAAGAAACGTTCTGCTCTCACATGCAAATTTCACGAAATAAGAAAAGGGTTCATTCAAGTAGTGTTTCCATGTTAGCATTGCAGCAGTGAGTCATGCTAACCGATCCTCCCAAGCCTATGTTTACTATGTTAGCGGGACTAGCCCAACTATTCCTTTAATCTCTTGCTTCCGAGGTCGACGGATTGTTTGGTCTTTTATCAGTAGAAGCCTGAGCAATCCCTGCTCTACTCTGAATTCGTGTCTTTCACACACTTTGTGTTATTCGCTTGCCTGTGTTGAGACCAAAACTGCTCTCGAGTGGCACAGAGCTCATGTAAATCGAGATCCACAGTGTGGGAAATACCAGCGTTTCTCCGCACCTAATTATTTACTGATATAAAAAAGAACCTGACCACAGTGACTCATTTGACCACAGTGACTCATTTGACCACAGTGACTCATTTGACCACAGTGACTCATTTGACCACAGTGACTCATTTGACCACAGTGACTCATTTGACCACAGTGACTCACGGATGCTTTTTGGTGTTTTCAGCTTCATGTCAGAATCATTGGAGCATGACGCTGATTTTCATAATTTGCATCTCCCTCTTGTTCGGGGTTCCCTTTGAAACGAGTGATTATGGGTACATTTTTTATTAAGCGCACAGCTATTTGTGGCAGTCACGGAGGCTGTGTGAAGTCAGGCATGAGGAGAAAAGGATCTTATATGATCGAGTCTCTGCCTCGCCATGACCACAGTTACCCAAACAGGAACAGGAAATGCTTGCTTTTGGTTCAGTTATCAGCTGGTTAGAACAGCTACTTCACGTGTCAGGATTCAAAGGCCAAACTCTTGCAGACAGAGTTCTAGATCATGTAGGACAGTAAAGTGTAGATTCTACACCTAGACTGACTGCTCCGCCCTTTACTGTTTGTAATTGTTCTTAATTCCATGATCTGAAAGAGTTTCGTGCTGGTTCCATGGGGCACCTTGTAAACTTTAGAAGGTGCATGAAAGATTTCTTCAGTTTCTTTTCAGTAGAACTACAAACTACCTTTAACTCTTTTTCCTTTTGCAACAGAAACATAACTCTTGGGTCAGTCTGAGAGGAGATATCCACAGTGCCAGTGCCGGTTGTCTAGCAGATGTCTTGAACACAACAAGGTTACGCGCAGTAGGAAAAACACAGCTTTCTCTGCATTCAAAAATAAATAATAAAATCCTACCTTATTGATAATACTGAATGAATGAATGAATGAATGAATGAATGAAGAGATGACCCAGTGAGCATTGCTCCATCTCCTGGGTTCTGCAGGGGAGGCAGGGAAGCTCTGATCTCAACACTGCGCCTGCTGTGCTGTTGATTGGCACTTCTGTCAGCCATATTCCCCGGCATGGCAAATGTTCTCAACATAAACCCTGTTTTGTTTGTCATCGTAATTTATTTAATCATATTCCACCATACCTTCCCCCTTCCCCCTCCACGCAGATCACACGCTTGCCCCCGCACCATGTCATGGACCCAGACAAACCGACCTTTTTTTTTTTTTTTTGAACCTCCCTCTAAAGGAAACGCGTCCGTCCCGTCTGAATTATTAAGTTCGGTGTGACATGAATTAAGACAGATCATTGGTCAATAATTCGCCACATGCCTCGAACAGGCCGCTGTCATCCGACCACCTGATGCTCGGCTGAGGATATAGGAAGTAAATAAGTAATAGCATTCTCCAGCTTTAATTGCATTAAATATTCAAATATTCAGCATGTGTTTCCCTGTAGATGAGAAGCGGCAAGCACAAAAAGGGCGGGAAAACATTAAATAACATGCACGACCGGGAACGCAGCCAGGCCAAGATCGTCACGCACTCCGTGCCGCAGGTGGTGTGAAGATAGATGTGCATTAGTGAAATACGCACCCCAACATAGGTTACCACATAAGATGCACCATCCGCTGAACCTCATGGGAAAAAACACAACGAGAAAAAGATCGAGTGTGTTGCTGTTCACTACCACTTTACCAACATGTTGAGGAGAAATGTATGTGTTGCAAATATTTACCCACTCCGAAATAAACAGTTCGGGAGATTTTTTGTGCCAACACTGACCACACACTGCACTGTCTTCAAATAAATATATATAAATAAACAAATAATATTCCAGGACTCATAATGTTTTTTTGGAAGTAGTCCGGATGTGTTGATGCTTCCCTCCAAAATTATATTGTGAATATTTTGGCATCCCTGCTCTTATTACAGAAATGGTATCTACAATGAGAAATGAAGCAATTAGAGGGGTTCACATGCGTTATTTAGTCCTCATTAGCTTGCTGTGACATCGCTGGCTATATGGACCAATGAAAACTGCTGGCTGTGCCCAAGCAATTAGTAAAATTAGTGGTGTAGGATTTTGGCGGGGGTACAGGCCACATGGCCCGAGAGATACCAGCCTGGTGTCACCGCCGCAATTTGGAACTTCACGTGCAGAATAATGGGTTTGAAAAATGGCGCGGCCACTAGCGTGTGGCCGGCCTCGTGTTATCTAATCAAACAGTTTGCTCCAGGAGCATGCGGTAAGTATGGCCAGGTTGTCCCGAGTCGCCGGAGGAGGCCGGCCAAGAGGAGGGCCGTGTCCAAAGCCCAGCGCGAGCCGAGCCGCCCGCAAACCGCGTGCACATAATTAGCAAGCCGGGTTGTGTTTGTTTTCATTTGTGCGTGTTTCTGCTGATAAAGTTTGACTTGCCAAAGGGCGGAGGAGGGGGTGGGGGAGAATAAATAAATAAATAGATACGCTGGTCCCATGATGGAGACCACACAAGCTGTTCTTCTGTGTCCTTTAAGGATGGGCTGAAATATGGGCCTTTGGTCGGTCATCAGGTCTGTGGGCGAAGGTTTTTCAGGTTGTTTTCAGTGGAACGTGTCCTCTGACATCTGTACTGTGCACATACACAATAAGTAATGACCATGGCCCATTATACGAATACTGCTAATGCGCCATTTGTACCATTTTATCTGTCACGTGTGATGTGTTGGTTAATAATTAGTAATTATGTACAAGGTATTGATTTGCTTCCTACACTTTGCAGTAACACACTGTACTTTCCGAATGACAAAAAGTACTAACCCTTCATTGTCATTTACTTAAAACACCCACAGGCTAGCAGGCTGCATATCATTTGCATAGCTGTGGCCCCGGTCACATTAAAGTTTCCTACCTGTATGAACATTTCTGTGTTTCAGATTATGATTGTGGCTTGACAACTTGTCAGAATATGTCTTTCCAGAGCTGTAGGCAGAAGGACATCTGAACACCCTGTTCATAATATGAGCGCGAACACACAAGTGTAAACAAAGCAAGCAGGTGTTGTGTGCTGTTGAAAAAAAAATAAATCTAAAGTTATCGTGTACCAGAATAGAGAGACATAATTATACTGTGCTGGATTATGGAAAAATGAGGCATTTTGCATTTTAATTGTGCCAGGTAAGTTCATCGATTTCCTGTTATAATACTTAAGTTCAGCATTAATAATTCATATTGCTGCCAGCCTGCTATTTGTGCACACCTGCGTTATTATTGGTTTTAATGAAGGGAAGAGGGCTTCCATGTTTCTTTAGCTGTGTCAAAACAGGTGATGGCTGTATACTTGATTATGTAAAACAACCTGTTAGGGCCTATTTCACTTTGATGCGAATTTCATGATTTTAATGTTTTTGATTCGTTTATTCTTAACCTCAAGCAGATGACATGGAAACCAATCACGTCGCAGTGCCGCGTTGTTCATGTTCTAATTGTCTCTGATCATCAAACATGTGCTTCCTTGTTGTATGGGGGGAAATGCAGCTGCCTTTCCTGGTGATATTCTAGAGCCACGATGCAGAGCAGTTCATCTGTAGCGCAGAAGTCCAGTCCTTATTGAAATCTGACATTTGGTCTTCAGACCTGCTCATTTTAAGGCTGATCTGCAGCTTAGGAAGGGTTTGAAGATCTCGATGACTCCGGTTCAGTCAGTATTTATCCAGAAATGCGTTTGGTAAGAGTGAAAAATTCAGTCAGGCATCTAAATATTTTAAATGAACCTGTGCGCAAGTGTAGACTGGTGGAGCGATTCGCAGTGCCATCAGCTGACAACACACTGCATGTTCTCGGTTCAACATCAATGTCAAATCTCCATCGACTAATAGGTGCTTTCATACAAACAACACATCCTGGTGGTTAATAATAATATTGTAATAATGATGGAACCAGTCAGATTTAGCACATATATTAGTTTGTGTCTTGACATACCAGGGCTGTGTCTGTGGCGTGAGGGCTGAGTCTCTTTATTTGGTCATCAGGTTTGTGGTGAGGTACCAGTGCGGCTCAGTGTCTCAGGCTCCATGTGCAGCTCACGAGCCGTAACTGCAGCTGTCCGAGTCCGAGGAAAAGGGCAAAGGGGAGGTGGCTACAGGCAAAGGGGAGGTGGCTACAGGCAAAGGGGAGGTGGCTACAGGCAAAGGGGAGGTGGCTACAGTCCCACAGAAGCACCGAGAGGCCGGCTCCTCTTTCAGGACACATTCCAGTGGAGGCTGTGGGGACAGAGGAAGAGTCTCCAGGAGTCCAGGAGTGACTCCAGAGGGCAGGGAGAGTGGTGCGGGTGCCCCCCCCACCGCCACCTACATCTCTGTCTGCAAACAGAAGAGGATTTGCATGTGCTTCTTTAATGTCTGCAGTCACTTCTGTGTCACTTCTGTGCTTCTGGTTAGGGTGTGTAATACAGGCCACGCTGCAGACAGCAAACGACGGCCTTCAATCCTGTCAAACACTGCATCCCTCGTGTAGTGAACTTGGAAAACAATGTTGAAAAACAAACAAACAAACAAACAGGCAAACAATCATAAACACACACACACACACACACACAAATACACACACATAAGTGGGCTTTGCTACCACAATTGAGTTCGTCCTTGAGTTCCCACACCTGTGAGACAACGGAAGCATTTATGATTATTTTTCTGTCTTTTCTCAAAAACTCTTCTTTTTTTTTTTTGAAAAATACATGTTTGCCCAGCATCAACTGCATTTGTGTTTACTCCTCCTCTCTCCCAAACATTGTGTTTACTTTCTCTTTGTGGCTCAGAAACGCTCAAATTGCATTTCTCAGATGTTGGTTCCCAAGAGGAGCTGGCTCGGTGGCAGGTGTCTGGAGGAGCTCTCCCACACGCACACACACACACGAGCACGCACACGCACACACACACACACACACGCACACCTCCACAAGCTCTTCTCTGCTCCCAATCTTCATTAATACATCTGCTATACACACTTCTTAGCCATGGAAATTCATGCTGATGACACTCACGAAGGCTGTTTCAGTATGCCTCTTTGTTTTGCGAGACACTTTATCCCAAAGTTGAATGCTTTAGTGGAAAGTTGGGGGAGGGGGAACTTGCTATCGGAATGAACTTTTATCCTGATTCTAACAATGGATAGGCTACTCTTATGGTATAACTTAGCAGAGGGAAAAATGAGTGGGTTTGCTAAATGTACTGCATTGAAAAAAAAAACATATGTTTATTAAAATAACTTGGCATCGGGTTCTGCTTGTATATGGTACCATGTATTTTAGAGAAACAATGACTATTAATTATCCTTTTTGTCTTATTCTTTCCACAGGTTTTCACTTTTTTTTCCAAAATACATATTTCGACATTTCAATTCTCTGTTCTATTATATTGCCCCAGACTCTAGCCACCTGTGTTACATGCAAAGCCAAGCCTGACACAATAGGTCTGAGCCCCCCCCCATGGGATTTCCACTGCAGAAGCTGTGTTGGAGAATAGATATTGAACTGTAAATTTGAATTGAAAGCTTGGGTCATTGTGCCTCATTGACTTAAGACCACAAAAAGCAAATGATGTCTTAGTTGAGAGAAATATATCAAAGGATATCAACAATTATGAGTCATAAACAGGCTCTGAGATGCAGCGGAGGGGCCCGGAGCAGCGGGAATTAGCATGTCGAGCTGATAAATATGCATGTAAAGACGTTCCCAGAGGAATAACACGCGTGTGATTGATAGCTTTGCAATTGAAGGATGTGTAAATTCCTGTTGTGTTTTTTTTTTACTCTGCAGCCCTGTGCTGTTGCAGTGCTGAAATCCATCTCACTTGTTAAAAGTTTTACCAAGTTTATAATACTTAATGCCACATCTGCTTTCTGTCTTTATAGTGCCTGTAAAACTTCATTAAATTATTACCACCAGCTGGCCCCATTGCACAATAACCTCACTTATCTCTTATTCGCTGACAATACTTTTGATTTATAGACCCTATTAGAATAAATGATTTTTATACATATGTATATATAAATAAACAAGGGCAAATGTGTTCATTTCCATAATTCATGAGCTGCAGTTTTAGGGGAACTTACATGATTTCGTTTGAGATTTTGTTAGAAGAAATTTTGGGAAAATTCTGATGTTTGGTTGCAAAATTGCCATTCAGCCTTGTATCAGAGGAAAGGTTGCCAAAATTAGCTTGTTAAAGCAGGAGATGATGTCAAACAGGTTTTCTTGTAAACGAACAGGATGGCCGATGGCATGTACACATCACTTAACACAGTTTCTTGTATTAACAGAGTTTCTTTAATTCAACAAATTTAAAATGAAAAACAGTTTTTGCCTTTGTTTGATAAGGCACTGGTGCACCTAAAAATATTCGGACTATCCCCACTTTGGTCCCAAAACACTGCACACGTCTTTTCTGAGGGTTCACTCAGTTCTTATCCTCCAAATCCCCTCATTCCTTATTTTAGGGAAAATGTTTGCAAAGTTTGTTTTTTTTTCTTCCAAAATTACATGCCATTTAAAGCAGGGTTATAACTTTAGGCAGCTGCAGTAGAATTGTAGCACCCCCTAATGGCACAGAGGAGGTACTGACAAAGCACTGGACCGCATGAAGCTTCTGCTCTAAACGGTCAGTTTGTATAACGTCTCACAGGACAAAGGAGAGATAAAAAGAAAAACACATCTAAGGTTTTCTCAGGTACAACTGGGGAAAGACGCAAGGCAGCAATCAAAACTGCAGTAAAAAGGTTCAAAAACCAAAGGCAGAAGTCATCAGTAATCTGTTTAATTACCGTGTACGCACACAGACATTTGCCCGTGAGTGGCACGAAATAATTTCTGAAATGTTGATGTTTAAGATTCTTTAAGAATACAGAGTTAGAACTGAATGATATGTTTCTCTCCTAAGATTGCCTACTGACATATTAGTCAAGGGATGTTGAGTACATGATCTTATGCAGAGACGTTCCTTCATGCCCTACAGTGATAATAGAGAACAGAAATTAAAGGTATATGTTTTATGACATAATATATTCATTTAGATCAGTTCTGTGACTTATTTGCTGTTTGAGGTTCATGGTACACTTACTGGTTACTTCTGAATAATCAGTAGTTTTATCTTCATGTAAATGTTTGCTCCCCAAGATCAGAGTTTAGAAGAACATGTTTCAAAGTGGACAAAATAAAAGAAACATTAGCAGAGCTCCCACTATCTACTTAATCACCTTGTGACAATGCAGCTTTAAAAAAAAACACTTACAAATTCACAGCAGCATAGCCTTGAGTAGCTAACAGCATACGAAACCAGATTTCAGGAACACTGTATGAATGTACAAATGTATGTATGTGTGTGTGTGTGTGTGTGTGTGTGTGTGAGGTGGGGGGGGGGTACAAAAAGAGTTTTTGCACACTGCTGTTTTCCCCTGATAAATTTTCCTCCCATATTTGGGTGGTGAACCCTAAGGACTGTACTGTGTCTACATGTGTGCACGTATATCTCTCCCTCCAACTTCGTGTGTGTTTGTGTGTACATAATACGATATTGACACCACACACATGCTTTAGGACATCCATCCTTGCTGGCTCAAAAGCAACAAGATCCAAGATTAGGAGCTAAGCTGCAGCCACCGTCAGTCTTACTGTCCTCCAGGAGATCCTGTCCCCCAGGAGATCCTGTCCCACAGGATCTGCTGAAAAACACATGGTTGCCAAGCATATAGCTATGATTCATAATGTATATGATGACACTGCAGAGACCAAAGAACCTAATGAGTTGTACGATTCAAAGAATTGATGTCAAGTTATTTTGTGCTAAAGAAACTGTAGCATAAAAAATTATATTGAGAAGACAGTGTATATACAGTATATATATACCTTGCAATGAAAGTGTTCTGTAAATAAACTAGTTTAACTAAAAATGCAATATTCCTTACATTTAGATTTATTATATTGTATATATATATATATATATATATATATATATATATATATATATATATATATATATATATATATATATATATATATTACATATTCGTTCTATACTGGAAGATATGTTTAACTGTTTAAAGATATGTTTTTTTTATAGACGTTTTTAATTCTACTCGATTCAGATATGTTTTGTCTTTATTCATCGCCTGAGACCCGGTCTGGTTGTAGTAACTCGCACGCGGCGCCACTGCGGCGGCTGCAGAAGTGAGCCCCATTTGTACGCCCTCGCGCGTGTTGATGAGAAGCGTTCTCCGCGCGCAGGCCTGTTTGTTTTCCCCCCACACGATAAACAGACTCATTTAGAGCGCGGAGGACGAGCGCGCCGTGATTTCCCCCGAGCATGCGCTACTGCATGAACACTACCTGTCAGCACACCTGAGCTCCGCGGCATTAGCTACCGGCAGCGCTGACACAAGACGCCGCGCTTAACTTGGCGGAAAGATCACCGAGCGTGCAGGAAGTAACCGAGTCGTCAGAGGCCTCCCTCCGCGGACCGGCGCTTTCTGTGGGGTTTATTAATGACCGTCGGACTATTAGTGGATCACTTAGATTGAGTGACTGGGCTTAATGCAGTGGAGGTCGGTTAATGTCATGGTGGATTCGTCAACGTGCTTGGTGGCGCGTTCCTGTGTGCGGGCATCAGCTTAACCCCCCAACTAAGTTGAAAACCTGACATTTTAGACAGGGGAGATTAAAACACTACCTGTTTTATTTAGAAAAGATCATACAATTTCAGTTTCGTATCAAATCGTTTTTAAGAATGGTCGTTGACACATTCGCTAAAGTTAGAATAATAAAATTTCATACAAGGAGTTTGGGAAACACGAGGATAGTATCACAGTGAAGCACGATTCCTGATCCTCACATAGTTCATCGCTGAGGCCCTGGCTATTGGGGGTGGGTTTGAGTCAAACAGTACTATAGTAGTTCGTTTATGCCTGTCAGTCATCATATGTGAAGAACGATATGTGGATGTTGCTCTGGTTAGCAACTGTTTTGTAATGCGAGTGGTTTGCTGGCAGCCTAATTGCTTAATCCTCCCGTCATGAACGTAAATCCTTATACTTTACATACTTTTACGATTGATATACATGAACGCGAAGCCAGGATGACAGATACTCAGCCGAGTCAAAGTCCAGCTATAACAACCAAGCTGGTTTAATTGCTTGACTGATGTGTTCAAATCCCATCTAGAAAAAGATAACTGAAACATCTGCAAAAACTAAAAAAACTTTTATCAAACAATTATCAAAAGGTGGTTTGTTGGAGCATGTTAAAGGCATGTCAGCATGTCGGATTTGCACCTCTTTAAGTGCTACTTCACAAGCTAACTCTTTATCTCTTACCTCGAATGAAACCGTATTGGCAATGCGAGGTGCAAAGCACAAGTGTGACCGTAATAGTAGCGGGAGTACGACATACTCTACAGTTTTGGATATATATATATATATATATATATATATATATATAAAACCTATTTTTATATTAAAAATTGTGAAGTACACAAGGTAGGTTTAAAAATAACATTCAGTCCATGGGGTTCTAACATTATAACATCTTTGTTACATTAGAACATCCATGTACACTAAAACTTTTAATTTTAGACTTGTTCCTCGTCCAATAGTTCAATACATACATACATACATAGTTATTTATTTGTAACAAGAACAGTTCTAAGTTTTGGAAGGGGCGATCCATGTGAGTGTGAATATAAGATGAGTGAGTGAGTTATTAGTGAGATTAATTAGGTTCTATATATTAGAAATAACAAGTCTATGAATCTAAAGTGTAGAATCTCTTGTGGTGAGTTCAGACTGAGATCAGATCATGTAATCAGACATATGGATGACAGAGGCACCTCTCAGCGGTCCGTCCTAACCGACAGGCATGTCCTTTACATCTTACATATTATGACCAGTCACCTGGACTTACGTTACATGCTGAGATCTCATGGTAACGGAGGAGGCTTTCTGGTGTCCTTCCGTAATGACTTTGCGAGCTAGAGGATGTGTTTTTAAAGTTTCACTTGCAAAAAAAAATTCAAATGAAATCCAGTTGGGACAGGTTAGCATGACTGACTGTGTAGTTCGCCTAACTGGCTCACACTAGGTCACAATTTGCTATTAGCAATGTTTGCATTCAGGGGTGAAGCATTCCTTACACAATGAGTAATGACCACAGTGAAACCAATGGTGAGGGCAGGGTACCTCTGCATATGAATTTGTGGAAGACAGTTGTGGTTAGAGAAAGTGTGATTTGGGCTTTTTGGGGAGGGGAAGGTTGGAATTGAAAAGAACAAAAAGTGTGTGTGTGTGTGTGTGTCGTCCCCCCCATCCCTCCCCCATCACAATGAAACAAACCCAACTTCTCGTCGTAGGAAACCAGAGCGTGACTGCAGCATTTGAATATGAAACAGTGATTCCTGTTGCAGACACCTTGCATGGTGCATGAACAAAGCCACCGATTCTGGAGGAGAAGGATGCGTGAATTTAAAACGGGCCTTTTGTCGTTTGTTTATAACTGTTCCGCCTTTGTTCCTGCTCTTGCCTTCCGTGGCAAAGAAGGGGGATGAAATATTTTTAAACAGTAATTACCTGGCCAGGATCCGACAGGCAGGGATTAATGGACAAACGCAGGGGCGTCAGCTTCCAAAGTGACTGCTGGAAGGTACCAAGAGGGAGGAAGCTATTCGCCGTCGCACACAGGAAGCAGCAGATTTCTGATGTCATGCTTTTTGACGTTCTCTCTCTCTCTCTCTCCCAAGCACAAGCTATATGCTTCCGCCAAGTCCGTTACAAATGAACAGGACAGATTTGGCCTTTCGCACTCAGACTGGGAAGGTTGCTGTTTAGCAACAACAAGGCTTTCGTAGCTGCGGCTTATCAATGAATGTGATGTTTGTGCTGCATTTAACTGCATGCAACATCCTGCCAGTGTCCCCCTGCAGGTTCATACTCAGTAACACAGTCCGGGCTCAGTGCTGGGTTAAAGCAGCAGAGCGCTGGGTTCTGCCACTCTCGTTGTGTGTGCAACATTACAGGAGAAAGCCGTGTACTACACCAGTCTTTTCCACATGCTGTCAACAGACACATTCAAAAGGAGAATTACTTTAAGGGGAAAGGAGATGTTTTGGTGCACTGATGATTTAGTTGGCAAGGCTTCAGTTGTGGGACAAAACAGACACATATAAAGGGTTGAATCAAAGCATATATGCTCTGATGATATGAAACACACACACACACACACCAATGATATTCATGGCAGCCAAACTGGTTTGTGGTTTAGTACACAAAGCAAAGACAATCGATCCCTGGTGCTCAGACAAAATTATTCAAATGTACACACACGCGCGCGCGCGCACACACACACACACACACATACACAGAGAGGGAGACATGCACGAACGCACGCACGCGCACACACACACACACACACACACACACACATTTGAGTTTGAGAGCTGAACAGTTCTAAAGTCAATATAATCAACTAATTGAATCAATGACAAATATTAGTAACACTGGTAGCCTACGGTAACCGCTGTAGCAGTCCTGGGCATATCAAAAGTTTTTTAGTAATACGGAAGCTCGCTTGGAGGCGATTCATAAATGTATCAGATTTATAAGAACGATTCCTTACATAAACCAGCTAGTGCATTCTCCAGGCTAATTACAACTCCGCAGTAAATCACAAATTAATCAGAGGAAAAGACAATACAAACAAACAAAAGTTTGATCCAAAGTAAATAAAATTAGCATTACAAGGACATATTATTTAAAGGTGGTTATACGGGATGATTGCGAGACTTACGATTCTCTCTGCTTAGTAAGCAATTCATCATGTTTGGTTAACAGACACGTTAAGAAAAAATAGGTATGGTACACTTGTCAAATCTACAGGTTGAACGTATTTTCAAACCTTCAGTGTGAGCTGTGTGAGCTTAGTTTTATATTACTACACACGCTGAGTAATATTGTGTGACCTACTACAGTAAAACTCCATAACAAATTTAAAGTTGCAAGTGATCAGTTGAACGTAAGGAGGCGTCAGGCATGATTGGTCGTTCATATCTGCTTTCATTCATTTGGTTGTCTCTTTTCGTGTTTAATTTCGCACTGTGAAAAACATACCCCCAAAGCAACGCTCTTTTTAAAATGTAGTGAATGATTTTGATTCTAAAACAGATAAGATGGCAGAGACAGTGTCTGTTTCCATCTGGAGAGAAGGTGAAGCGTTTCCCTCCCACCCCTCCAAACATTAACTCGTGATGTATAAAGGGGATTGAGCTATATAACGCGCTTATTTGAACTCTTTTCATGCTTTTTTTCTGCATGTGTGGAACTAATCACGACCAGATAAATAGCTCGGCGTGGAACTATTTGATCAGACAAGACGCACGCGCCAATTCAGCACGCCATTCCTACGGTCTTCAAACCAACAACAACAACAACAACAAGACAACAAGAGCAACAGCCATAGCGCAAAACGGCGACCTGACCCCCCCTTTAAAAAAAAAAAAAAAACCAGAAAAAAGTGCACGAACGATAGGAAGGTACTGCAGTGTGCGTAATCCGGTTAGTGGTGTGGATATTCCGTCATACAATCTTACTAAACGTCCTCCGCTTCACGCCACAAACAGCAGAACTCTGCATTTGCCTCACAACATGATAATACTTGTGATAATACTCCTTTAACGCTCTCGTCAGGCCAATATCGAAGCCTTATCTAAAGACTATCTTCACAAATCACAGACCCATTTAATCCCAGCTCAGATTGTTATAACTATTCTGATCTTTTGGGTGAAGTAGATATATGATGTCAAAAGCGTAGCCTGATGGCAATATTATTATAAAAGGGGAAAAAAACGTAATTCGTTTGCCTGTCGACAAAGATTGTTTAAATGGCTTTGATGTGTAGCCTTTGTTGTACGTTTGACCGCATTGTTCGTGTCAGGAGGGTAGAAAATTACCACGCTTCTGTCTGCATGCACTTCTTATTCCCATTAATAACTTCTCTTACACTTACGTCTGGAAATGTCACACACGTCTTAATGGGCTATCTTGAGATATTGCAAACATGTTAAATACTAGGCTGTCATTTATGATTAAGTTATTCATTATCTTCGAATTGCTTTCAAAGTTTCCAAATGGATAAAAAGCTCTGCAACTTTGCGAGTTCCAAGCAAGAGTTTATTTATGCATCTTGCAGATGTGGTGAAAGATAGACTTAACCTAAGGTCAAAGCATGCTGAGATGTGTAAACAAGTCAGGGTCTACTTAGAAGCATTCGTGCTGTCTCAAACGAGGACGTACTTTGAACATTTCAATATGTCGATTTAGACATAGTAGCATTTTGTCATACAGAGAAACTTACTTCCGTTCTAAAGACTTAAATAAATCCGGATCCTTTTTGCAACGATTCTGTTTTCTTTCCGACACGTCTCCATTCTGACCACCGTGTGAGGAATTCTACATAATGCTTAACAGATAATATCTAGCAGAATGGGCAGTGCACGGTGTATTGAGCAGCCAGTGTACCGGAGCACCTGTTCAGAATGACACAGTGTGATGTTATGGATTTCATGACCAAATTCTGCCATCTGTTATCAATACCACTAACATCCACCATAACCAATGGTGTCATTGGACTTCCGAATGCTCAGAGGGTCATGGAAGTGAATGAATATCCTGTTCACCACCTCAACATATGTTTGAGGTGAAAGTAAAGGCATTTCTAACATAGCCAAAGAGAAGAGCCACACAATGCCTGGAGTGTTCCTGCAATTTGAATATGATATTATTTCAGGTATGAATAATATTGTTAAGAACACAATAAGGTGGTAAAGAGGAAAAAAACACCATTTACTGTTTTAGAATAATGTAATAATTTGTCATTTGGACATGACACATGTCCGTAGGTTTGGCTGAAGGATTCTTGGTGGTCTTATGGATGGCACTTTCTGCATGGACTTTCCTCTAATTATTCCTGGCATTAAACATAAGGTGTGTCTGTCTGCTGTGATTTGATGCCCCAAGGCTCAAATCAGCTCCCATGCAAGGCTACAACCAATCCTACCTGTTTCCTCATAAAGCCGTTATAGGAGAAAACAAAAATGTCCAAACAAGGCCAAAAAATGGTTATGGTTTGGTGGAGAGTGCGGTGAAGATTACTAGACTCTGCCTACTACTACCAGAGTGACTGGTCATCTTCCTACATGTGTGATACTAGGCTATTCACAGCAGGGTTTGTAGAAAGTTGCTTTCTGGGGACGATTCTTCAGAATAGCCACTGCTTGGTGGAGTTCAACTGGCAAAGGCAGTCTGAACATAGAGTCCTGGTGTTGCAATTGGTGTGCTGCATGTTAGACACCATCGTGGTAGACACCATCATGCTAGACACCATCATGGTAGACACCATCATGCTAGACACCATCATGGTAGACACCATCATGCTAGACACCATCATGGTAGACACCATCATGGTAGACACCATCGTGCTAGGCACCATCCCTCCTGGTGTGTTAAGAGCTGGAGAAGAAGGAGCTTGGTTGTATGTGTTCAAGATTTGGGTTGGGAATGTCTGATCTGATGTCTGATGTCTGATATGAGCCACTGTCCAAATGGCAACGTGGCCGACCTGACGTACTTTATACTGAAGTTGCTGCTTTTGCATTTGCTGTGAAGGGTTCCTTGACATTAGGGTTGTCATACCTTCAGTCATTGCGGGCCACAGTCTTACACAGTTGTTACCCATTTCCTGTTATGCAGTAATGACTTGTGTGTTTCCTAACAGAAGCAGAGATGTTGGAGCAGGTGGAATCCTGAACTGTGTAGCATTGTGTCCTCCATCATGAATCTTAACCATCGTGTTTGGACTGAATTAGATTTGTTTGCCTGAGCAGCTTCAGGACACTGAACTGTGCAGTAGTGACGCTGTCCTGTACTGAAACCGAACATCCCGACTCATAAGGAGCAGGACTCAAAACGTGCGGCATTCTTCTGATCTTAGCGACGATGACAAGTGGAGTTTCCTGCCTTTGGTTGAGCCTCGGGGTTCCAGTAAATGTTTTATTAATGAAGCTCACATATTCCTCTCGGTGAAATCCCACTTCCAGAGCCAAGATGCTTCATCACCCAATGAGCCAGCCACTTAAGCGCTGAGTAATAACTGCTCCTGAGTCTTCTCAGCCACCAGTCCTGCAGTCCTACGGCACTGGGGTCACGTTTACCAGCTCAACGTCAGCACAGGACGTCTCACGCGACAGCTAGCCGAGCGCTAACCTCCAGGGCGGGAGTCCTGCGTGTGGGACACGGCTGTGCGGTGGCTCAGAGCGGACGGCCTGTTGGTTCGAGACAGCACGTCTGCACGGAGTTTCTGGCCCGCACGTTCTCACGTCACATGCGTCACGGGCTGAACGTTCTGGCAGTTTGCGGTTCGCATTTTTGAAAGGCTGGAAAGAAGTGGTGCTCGAGTGGTTCGCAGGAACTTTGCGAGCACCCTTTGAACATCAGAAAACGTCTGCGTGCAGAACAGTAACAGCAGTGTTGCCAGGCCAAGCAAGTGACCTTTAATGTGAGCGGAAGCGTTCTACAGTGCAAGGTGTGAAATAGTGCAATCGCCAAGTTACTCACAATATTGAAAAAAACGTTTTGTAGGGTTTTCAGAAAATGTTCTATATATTGGCTGAGGAGGCATAAGGTGTTTGGACCATATATTGTAAAAGTACAGTTTAATGCCCACCATTAACGCCTATTCTACACTTAACCTCCATTTAACATGTGCAGGATATGTATATTATAGGAAAAATGTGTTTATCAAAAGAATTTTACATTCATTTATATTATGGCATACATGTCAAGATTAATATAAATAGAACTTACTATGTTCCTCTGTCTGTGTGTGTGTGCCCGCATGTGTTGGGTGCATGCGTGCCTGTTTGTGTGTGTGTGTGTGTGTGTGCATATGTGAGTGTGTATACGCGTGTGTTGAGTGCAAACTCTTTTTCTTGACGCTGTTACTATGTCATGTGGAAAGTGCAATACCTTTACACAACTGCTTTAAATGGAAAATTATTATTTTGGCCAAAATAATCATTTGTCTTTTTTTTAGTAGTCCAAATGAAGATTTTAAATGCTTACATTTGCTTACATAAAATGCTTTCTGTTGGATTTTTGCTACTGTAAACATCAAAGAACAGTTGCTGTAGCTATTCTTTGAAGGATGAAGGCAAACATCATAATTCGTGAATTCATTAGTTCATCGGAATATGTTTCCTTTGGTGTGGCACCAAACTTCAGTCTGCTGAGTGAACAGGCAAAGGGTTACAGACTTAGCTGGTGTGTGTGGGCTTCTCGCAGCCTCGTGTTAGCTGATCACTCACTCAGCATTTACAGTAATTACCCCAGTGCATGGTGGGACGGTAATTACCCCAGTGTATGGTGGGGCGGTTGTGGAGGGGCTGGGCAGATCTGATTCTGGTTCAAGCGTCCCACGGCTCTGGCCAGGGACTGCAGGATATTTCGACTTGCCGCCGTCGTCTGCGCCTTGCGGTGTCTCACGGCGTCTCGCAGTGTCTCACAGTGTCTCGCAGTGATGACTTGGGCTGGCGGGTATCGGACCGAGCCCGTCTCCTCCTTCCCGCCGCTCCAGGCCCGGGAGCGCCGGCTGGCTGTCGCGCCCCTGGTCTGTACTGCCCCTGGTCTGTCCTGCCCCGGGTCTCTCCCGCCCCTGGTCTGTCCTGCCCCTGGTCTCTCCTGCCCCTGGTCTGTCCTGCCCCTGGTCTGACCCGCCCCTGGTCCGTCCTGCCCCTGGTCCATCCCGCCCCTGGTCTCTCCCGCCCCTGGTCTGTCCTGCCCCTGGTCTCTCCTGCTCCTGGTCTCTCCTGCCCCTGGTCTCTCCTGCCCCTGGTCTGTCCTGCCCCTGGTCTGTCCTGCCCCTGGTCTGACCTCCCCCCTGGTCTGACCTCCCCCCTGGTCTGCGTGGCCGAAGCGGCGCTGGCGGCTTCTGTGACTCCACGGTTGCAGCTTTTTATTGTTGTCCTGTCGTCTCGCTGAAGTGATTTATGTGGATTGCACAGATGTTGTTCAGATCCTGTTTTTTCACTCAATTACAGAATCCATCTTGCTGTTTTAATTATCCTCTGAAAAGCTCATCTCCCTCTCCCCTTCTGAAGCCTCGTATTAAGTCCCCTAGTACGGGCTGGAGCTATTTCAGTGTGCCAGGCCCATCTCCTCCCCTCCGTGTTCTGTGGACTGTTCATGCTGTCAGGCCGCAGTCGTTGAGGGGTCTGCTGGAAATGCCTTTGTCTCTTACGTTAGTCAAGTTCTCCTGATCTGATTGCTAAGTTGAAACAGGGTTTTTACACATTACATGTACACTTGCTGAATTTGCAGCTCTCTCTGGTGTGTTAATAAGCGAACATGACAACCTATAGTGTATACAGAGGAGATACAGTCTTACAGATACAGTCATGGTTATTCTAAAATGGGTTGGTATTGTTGTGTGTAAATGGAGTCATGTTGCTCCTGTAATGACCACGGAGAACCAGCCAGTGCTTATAGAAATAATAATAATAACATTTTACAATCTGTTCAGGCATTACATCCACTGCAGCACAAATGGACCGTAGCTTGATGTCCCCGACAACCAGAACAGTCCAAATAGAAGAAGTTCCCAAATCCGACTGGTTCCCCTCCTAATTTCAGTGACGTTCAGTGTTTTGTCTTCTGCCTGCTTCTGTTATGTTAATCTGTTTTTTATTCCCATCGAGATCATAAACAGGACAGAGCCCCTAGCATTTTCACTTTGCTTCTATCCTTCCAGTTTCATCCTACCTTTTGAGTCTTGAATCTGGAGAAACGCTGCTCATATTTTCAGACAGTTCTGGCCTTGGTGCATCCCCCGCGCCTTAGAACTCTTCATCCCTTCTCTCCTTCCCGCCATCTTTCTCCCACTCTCCTTCATCCCCTCATCCCCTCACCTCCCTCCTGTATCTTCACCCTGACAGCGCGAACATCCCTCTCGCTGTGTGCTTTGGCTCAAGTGTTCTCTCTGGTCTGAGCAGCATTGCCGTTCACGCAGGTTCACAGCTGCTCCGAGGAGCCCAGGACAAGAGAGCTCGGGGACAACTCCGACTTCCATCACTGCGCACGACAGCCCAAGACGGGGACTGTTCCACGGTCCTGACCTGCGGTTCAGCCCGGTTCTGCCCAGACGGCACAGGTGACAAATGTGCCCCTGGACGAGGAGCTGAGAGGTGTCACCGTGTCTCCGGCGAGCCCTGCTCGGGGTGGGGGAAGGTAAGACCCATCACGGGCGCGTGCTCCTGACAAACAGGAGTAGATGCTAATGGCAAAATTGTGACAGAGCAGAGTCCCACCACCATATGGCTAATTGCCACAACAATATCTTCAGTGTTATTAATCACGTTTTCATAGTGTGCCATGATAATTAGAATAATTAGAGGGAGAAGGCACAGGAACAGGCCTCTCCTCTCTCTCTCTCTCTCTCTCTCTCTCTCTTTCACTCTCTCACCAAGCAGAGAGGACGAGACGAGGGCTTTCTCCTCATCCTTCATCCCTGCGTAACACCATCTCTCATCTTATTGTCATGTTTTATCCAATGTCCATAATATGTTATAATAATTTTGTCTCTTACTGTTATCCTCTCTCTCTCCCTCTCCTCCCCACCCCTCTCTCTCTCTCTCTCCCTCCCTCTCCTCCCCTCTCTCTCTCCCCCTCTCTCCTCACTAATGGTAGCCTTACTCGGCTGACTTGTTTACACTTGCCCTGTGAAAAATACCGAGGATAATTAATGAACAACTCTTCTCAGTAGCAGAGACCATGCGGCTCAGGGCGGGGCTGAGCGGAACGAGGCCGTAGCAGCACTCCTCCACCTGCCTGCTTCGCCCCCGTGACTCTCTCTCATGCCAGCACCACCCTTAACCCTGTGATTGCCTCTTCCGCTCGGTTTCACGGCAGGTTTGCAGTGCAGGAACAGGCTGGATACCCTGTATGCCTTTTCGTGTGGTCACACATCTCACTAACCCAATGAAAAGCCAGCAGAAGGTCGCAGGGACTCGGAGTGGCTGGCGCTGTACTTCCCTTACATCATTTCCTGTTCTTTTACATTTTTTTTTCTGCTCTGCAGCAGTGGCAACAAAGTTAGTATCACAGGCCCTGCATTTGCAGATCACGAAAACCAGCAGCATAAATCTCTCAGGTTCACCATTAAGACGCAGGCCAAGCTGTCTCTGCGTGTTAAGCACTCGTGTCTTCAGCACTCCGCGGCCCATCGCAAGGCTCAGCGTCCTGCGTGTGCACCGTCACCCGCCCCCCGGCCCACGTCCGTACATCATCTTTATGACTGCAGTGTGGCCCGGTGGGGCAGGTATTCCCGCCAGGCCGTGGTGTGGAGCAGCGCCGGCCGCATCCCCGGGAGGGGGGGGGGGGGGGGGGGGGGCTGGAGCGGGTGGGCGCGAGCGGCAGGGCAGAACAGCTGGGGGTGTCTCCGCTCTCTCACCCCTTCCTCCCGCCGTGGTAATGTGCCCGGAGGAAGCGGTGAAGCAGCTGCCTCACCGACCATAAAGTTGCACGCGGGGGCGTTAATTGTCCCCCCGCAGAGAGGGGAATTGGGCCCAAGGCCGAGCAGCCCCCCCTACCCTTCCCCCCCCCCCCCCCCAGTCCCACCCCCGGGGAGAGGGAAGATGGGTGGTGGGCAGCCTTGGCAGAACCAGAGTGGGGGCAGCACTGCCAGTAACCAGATTAGCAACTGGGCGGAGGGGGTTGGGGAGCAGGGGACGTGGATGAAGATTCCATTCCAGAATTTCTACACACACAAATACACACACACCACACACACTCAGTTTACTCACAGTATAAATAATGAGAAAGCGATAGAATGAGACAGATAGATTGCATGTAAGAGAGCGAGAGATGCAATATGAGGAAGAGACACGTTAACTGAGGCAACACCTTGTGTAAATCAAACACATATAGTATTACAGCACACCTACATATGAGAGTTAGCTATGTCACACACCCTATTGTCCACTCCCCCACTGGAAACCCAGTAGGATCGCTGATGAAAGAATGAAAGTCCCAGTAAGGCCCCTCCGGTGGCGGGGGTGTGTTTGGGCGTCAGCAGGCACCTGAGCACTGCCCCGGGAGCCCTGCGCAGCGCTCCGTCTCTGGAGGTGAACCCGAGGTTGTCACCAGATTAGTTTTGCTTTGCACTTAATGAGTCGCTGGGCCGTGAAGGTCCAAGAGCTCGTAAATGATGTATTCATTAAATCAATGGCGCCTAATGATAACTGGAAAGACATGAGTGACCCCAGCGCTCCTCCCGGGCGCCTGCTGCCGCGGAGACAGCCAGCTGGGTGACGTGGACGTTTTCGCCATTTGCGCTGTCATTGGGACACTTATCTGTAATAAATTAGCCGCACTTCAAAGCCAAGGAGGTCTCTGCAGAGGCGGGAGAGTAGCCGCCCGCTAGCTAGCAGAATTACTTCCAGCGATGATTGATTTGAGCTCCAAGGGGGTTTTAGTTTACCCCATAACTCCTGAACTGGAACTGTAAAGGGTGAAGTTTGAAGAGTTGATTGGGCCGATTTATTCACTGTGCCTTAACCTGTTGTCAGGCTGCTACCATGCTGATTTATGCCTAGAATACCTGAACTCCAGAGCATTACAGCATAATCTGGCGCATAAGAAGGGCTGTTTATTTGCCCATGTTTAGTTGTTTCTTTTTGAGAACACCAAGGCATTTGTTTTCATCTACCATAACGTCCGTTAACCCAGTTCGGGTAAAAATTTTAAACCTGATAAACTGCCACATTTAGGTACCACACTGTAAATTCACTCAAACCTACACTTCTGGTTCCGGCTAATCCGAGGCCTAATCGAAGAACCTGGTGCTCCGTCGGAACGACTTAATGAAGGAATGTGCAGCGTATTACTGCTTTCCCTTAACTCATCTGTCCCTGTGGGTGTCAGTATGGCATATTAGTGGGAAAATAATGCGCCTTTCTCTCCTGGTGCTCCTTCTCTGTCCGCGCGGGAGTGTGAAAGCGGGTTTGCAACCATAATAACATCGCTGTTAAGCGTGCAGCCCAGACATCCTGATCTCCATTATCTCCGTAATAGCTCGAGCGCTGTCTTTTAGTGCCCGCGTGCTGTCGTTAATCGTTAAGGATTTCGATTCGGTAAAAATCCCAAAGGTGACACTAATGTATCCAAATATATTTGCAACAGATGTTAGTTTTTATTTTTAATGACGGAACAAGAGTTTAAAATTTTCATTATGATCGAAGAGAGTTTTCCCCCCTCCGATGAGGCCTTAGCTTGCTGTACTATGTGGTAAGTATACCACCTACTGGATAGAAGCTGCACTTCCAAACTACTCGCACTCCACTCATTTAAAAGACCACGAAAACATAAAAAAAAACCCAAAATATCACATTACAGCTGTGAATATAAAGTATTGAGGTTTGCTACGATGATCAATGACTTCGTAATGTGATAACATATAGTACCCAGCACGAGAATTGGATCAATTCTAACATTTCATGGCCACCTGTGCTGCTTTATTGTACACACTTGGACAGCTAACCACGTGTCAGGTTGTGGGGCTTTAGATTATCATAAAGGTGTGTGGGTGTGTGCTGGAGAGCTGGGGTGCTTGCACACACACTTCTCCTGCTCTTTACTAGTCTTGATAAATAATGAGAATAGTGTGAATCAGAAGAGTTCTGCAGGGTTGGAGGGGGTGGGGGGGGGGCTCATCATGCTATAACCTGCTGCAATGTGCTCTGCTTGATTAGGCCTGATTCTTTTACCACGTTCTGCAGTCTCATTTGCAGGATGTGGATCTTTCTAGAAAGCCTTTCGAGCCGTGTGATTGTATATCCCGCCAGCAGACGTGAAGCCACCGCCGTTGGGTTTGAGGAGCAGTAACATCTGTCTTTGACCGCACTCTGGGGTGCTTGAGGAGGCGATCGGAGCTGGAGCATATGTCCGTGAGTGCTCTTAAAGCCCCCCTCCCCTCCCCCCCCCGCGCCGCCAGTCCGCCCCGGGGCTCTCAGAGCCGGGCCGCCCATGAGGAGCCGATCGCGCGCTGAAGAACCTTCCGGCCCACGACGCGTGCAGCGGCGGCGATAAGCTGCCAACTTGTAGCGTCTCCAGAGCAGCTTGTAATTATGTCGGTGAGCGCGTACTACAAGAGCGTGACGGGAAGAGGGAAGTTAAGGCTTTCGAGGTGAAAGTCCCCGATGTCGCACCTGTTCTATGCAGCATACGGGATCAGAGCATTTGAACCCTCTGTTTATGCTAACCACCTCCTCAAGACTCCACAGGCAGGAGGGAAGCAGGAGGTCAACCGTGTTGCGCTGGGGAGGGAGAGGGGCTCAGAGAGGGGAGGTGACCTGTGACCTCTGACCCCGACGGTCCTGCACCCGGGGTTAGGCGAATGTCTGTTCAGCACAAGCAGATGTCTGGAGTTATAAACTGTCTCCTCACAGATGGAGGCGGAGGTGATGGAGCACTTCCCGACCCCACTCGCCATCACTCACTCCAGTGTCTCGTGCCTAAAGCCCGAACCCCCCCACACACACACATACACACACACACCATGGCACAACCCACTGCCATGGAGACGGGACACCCCCTCCTCCAGAAGCCCGTGATTGGTGATTGCTGGTGCCATAGTGAGACTTCTCTTTCTATCTGTCTCTTCCCTTTCTGCAAATGTCTTCTTTTTTCGCTGGGCCCCCTCCCCTCCTCTGAGCCGCGTGTTTGATTGATCTGGTTGTTCTTCTGACGCCTGATTGATAGTGGGAGCGGCTGGAATTGCCAGGCGTGGCCTCGGTTCCGTTACTCCCAGCAGTCTCCTCGTATAGCAAAGGCTTCCGCTCCGGGCCCTGTTTCCCTGTTAAATGCAGATTACGCTTAATCTCAGCGGCGCAGAGATTCGTCACTGCTACTTTCACCACACTGACTGATTCCCTGCCTCTCCCGTGTAGCCTGAGAGCTCCATCCACCGAGCACCCAGCCACAGAGCACCCAGCCATAGAGCACCTAGCCATAGAGCACCCAGCCACAGAGCACCCAGCCATAGAGCACCCAGTCATAGAGCATCATCCACAGAGCACCCAACCACCACACATAATTCTGTGCCAACTCAAAGCAAACAGGCATGGAACAGCCATTACCACAGATCACCCATCCACACAGCCCCTAGCCATAGAGCACCCAGCCACAGAGCACCCATCCACACAGCCCCTAGCCATAGAGCACCCAGCCACAGATCACCCATCCACACAGCCCCTAGCCATAGAGCACCCAGCCACAGATCACCCATCCACACAGCCCCTAGCCACAGAGCACCCATCCACACAGCCCCTAGCAAGGCTTGTGCGTTTGTCAGGTGGATACAGTACGAGACCTGCACGAGACATTTTTCTTTTAGGTATACAGTATGTAATGCACCTCGGTGTGTCAATCCCCCACTGCATTAATATAAAAAGTACACGCACACATGTACGCACACACACCCATGCCCACACATACACACATGCCAGCACACACACAAACACACACACACACACACAGCCCAATTAAAACTTGTCATTTGAAGAATGTCAGGCATATTCATTTTTTTTTCTTGTTTCCACCAGATGTTGCAGTGCACCTGCAGGCTACAGTGTTCTCCTTGTTCTGGAGAGAGAGAGAGAGAGAGAGAGAGAGAGAGAGAGGGAGAGAGAGAGACTTTCAGCTCTTCACCGCTAGCTAATGTGGTTCCCACATGGTGGGTGCTGGGTGGGGGTGGGTGGGGGCGGTAGATGCCCTGGATGTGGAGCACCTGAAGGACAGAAGCTCTCTGCACACACGAGCCTGTGAGCTGAAGCAACGAGAAAGACAAGCATCCATGCGCCGAGGGAGAGGGGGGACCTTGGGTTTTATATACAGCCCCTGACCCTGCATCCCACCCACTGCACTGCGAGTGTGTGTGTGTGTGTGTGTGTGTGTTGTGTCTGCATGTCACTGCCAAGCTAAGCAATCTTCATGATGTATGTGCTTATGACGGATATTTGACACCCACACATATTTCTATGTCAGTCATATCATCACTCACTCGCAGCAACCGACGTGTCATAATTGATGTGTGCAATAAGCATGAATATAGTGTAGAGGATCATTGTTAGCTCAGGGTCACGGTGACTGACACATCATACAGTATCAGAGATGAACTACTGCAACCGCGCAGTCTAGAAATACACTCATCCTGTGGCATACGAACTTGCTAACGACTCCATATACTCTGACTTGTGACACCTCAGAGAGCAGGGGTGCTAATCTGGCATCAGGTTTAGGAACTAAAATCGCCATAATGCTGTGTTTGGGCTGATCCCAAACCAGCTTTCGCGCTGGAGGCCCTGAACACAGACAGGCGGGGCGCTCCATGATCATACATATTTATCTGCTGGATTGGGAGGGTGTAGCATGTGGCAGGCCCCTGCTCCGTCCTCCACCCGTTGAGAGCTGGACTGAAGTTGCAGGTCCCCTGTCCGCCCGCCGCTCTGGCTGACGGCTTGAACATGTTCGGCATGTGAGGCCCAGCTGTGAGGGAAATGCTCCTTGTGATACACAATAATATGCAGTGTGGAGTCACCCACAAACCCAGATGATCTACCACGAAGGCCACATGGTCTCTGAATGGCCTAAGTTCAACCATGTCTTTGGAGTGGACACTTATCTCCTGCGTTAGATCACGCACAGTCCAGCCTCTTACCTTCCAATAGCAACAAGAAAACAGCCCTCGTCTTAGCATTAATACATTTAGCTCGAGCGTCTGCTCGTTAATGCTCGGCCAGGCCCGAACCGCGTGGCGTAATGCGGCTGTCGCCGTCGTACATTGTGTTTGCTGCTGCCTGACGTGCGCAGGGCTGCGAGGGTAACTCGGTGGGCGTGCTTCGCCGCTGATTAAGAGCTATGTGCCTCTGCCTGCCTCTCCCAGTAGGGTCGGGGCGGGCACAGGGGACCCAGGTATCACTGCTGACAGATCGCTCCGCTAATTGCTAATTGTGTCCCTCATTAGGTGCAGGGGGTGACAGGTGTTGTTAGTGTGTAGCGAGGTTTTTTTTTCTTTTTTCTCGCGCTCTCGCGCTGCTTCTCTCGTCCGCAGGCGCGCTCTCTCGTGACTCGCGCGTCCTCCCCCGAGTCACCTCCACGATTGGAAAGCGTTAATGGCTCCCGCGAGGTATCCCATCAGTCCCTGGGCACAACACAGCGAGAGCATGACTTTTGCTACTGTGTTGCAGGCGCCTGGCGAGTCCCTCGTGGACAGGATCTGGCTCCTCCACTCTCTGTTTGTCTTTCTGGTCCCCTGTGTGTGAATTCAGCTAATGGTTTGGTGCATCTGATAGGTGCAGGTCTTTGTGCCCCAAAATTAAACCTCCACTCTCGTTTGGTGCAGGGTGGCGAGGCGGATGCCTCTTTGTCCATTCTAGCCGGCGCCCATATGCTTGTGTGAGTGTTTTCACCCGGCATGTGGGTAAAGGTGCTTCCTCTGTTTTCTGCACTCTGGCACGAGGTCCATTTGATCCCACTGCACAAGCTGCACAGTGCTCCATAAAACCAGTGCTGCAGTCATTAATACTAGTGCAATAATCTTTAAATCTAATACTATAATCCTTAAAACCAATGCTGTAATCTATAAAACCAAGGACAGAGGCTCAATATAGTCCATAAAATCAAAGATTCAGCCTTTAAATCCAGTGCTGTAGTCTTTAAATCTAGTGTTCTAGTCAGTAAAACAGTGCTGTAGTCTTTAAAACCAGTGGTAGTCAATGAAACCAATAATAAATAGTGTTTTAGTACATGAAAGTCAGTGCTGTGGTCCTTAACAGTGCAGCCGTCCATGAAACCAGTGCAGCAGTATCATGTGTTGTACATGATAAAAAGTAGTTAAAACTAATGTTAAGACTAGTGACGTAGTCCATAATCCCAGTGACGTAGTCCATAATCCCAGTGACGTAGGTCACTGCCACTTTAATTTTCGAAATTAAAAAGTTCTGAACATTAACCACTTGTCATCTTCAATTTGCATATTCATACTGATGCCATTATATAACATCTCTGATTATGACAGACTGAACACAGTGTCAGCACTGCCCCCTCCGGACGCAGATCCAAAACCGAGCCTTACTGGTCCTGGTCCTGGTCCTGGTCTCAGCTCGAATCCAGGCTGACACGTCAGTATCAAAAACACCCAGCGCTGAATTCACCCAAGGGCGACACTCTCCACGCCCCAGCTCAGGCCCATCCACACATCACTCCACATCTCACTCCACACATCACTCCACATCTCACTCCACGCCTCACTCCACATCTCACTCCACGCCTCACCTCACTCCTTTGCCCGACCGGCCCTGCTATGAACTCACTCCAGCAGGGGAGCGACTTGGCCGTTTGGCCGTGAAGGGATAAACGTAGAGGAGTTGAACTCTAACCTCTGCCAGGGTGCCATGCACCTTCAGCCCATGACCCACATCTTGGGCATTAATAGAATAAAAGGTGACCTGATGGTTGTTTGGGTGATTAATAATTATTGTTGTGCGGCAGGAGCAGCACCCCTGGGCTCCCTCTCTGGTGCGCACTGTTGTCACAGGCTACTAATTACAGCCTGAGGAGCTGCTCTCTTCAGAACTGCTCTGCCCCATGGCCCTGTTCTCTGAGCCTCTTCTCTCTCTCTCTCCCTCCCTCTCTCTCTCTCCTTCTCTCTCTCCCTCTCTCCCTCCCTCATTAGCTCATCTCCACATTAAGCACAAGTGCAGGTATAGGTTGGCTGCCACAGCTGCTGTGTTTCAGTGGAGGAGGCTCTTGTCATACAGGTGTGTGTGTGTGTGTGTGTGTGTGTGTGTGTCTTTGGGGCCTGAACGAGCCTTGTGGGGTGCGTGTGCGGAGGGGCGATGACTCTAATAATAACACCCCTGACATGGACTCACTAATGAACCAGGTTCTCCAGGGACAGAGCCTTCTTGTGTGTGCTGTTGGAGTGTGTGTGTGTCTCTCTGTAGGGGACGACCCCCCCCACACACCCCCCCTCGAGTACTGAAGGTCCCAGTTTTATTAGAGGAACAAAACTCTTCATGAAGAAAAAAAAGGAAAAGGAAGTAAAAACATCAGTCATGCCCATTTTTTTTGCAATTTCTTGTAAACCAGTCCAGTGTTTGGTCCAGCAGTTTCAAGTACAATACAAATGCTTAGAAAGTTCACTGAACTTTTGGTGTTCTTGAAGCACAACAGTTGAGGAATCCAGCCATCTTAAATCTATTTTAATCTCAGGCATCAACATCATCACGCATCAACAATCCCTTTGCAATGCTGTATTTCCTCCTCAGTGAGTTAACTATGTTATAACTACGTTACGGTGGTTGGAGCTGCAGTTGGTGGGCAGGCCGGAAAACTCCGCCAGCACTGATGTGTGTGGGCTGCCTGATCAACGCTGCAGGTAGTGAAGCCACTTATCTGGCTGGGTGAGGATAAAGCAATGGAGCAGAGCCTACACACATTCCTCTGTGAAGCGTTAGCGTGTGTGTGTGCGTCTGGTATTAGGACACAAGCCTCTGCTTGTGCGTCCATCCGCCAGTGCAGGGCATGAAAGGCAGTGCAAATGAGTGTGTCACTTTTATCTCTACCAGCCTAATTATCCATCATAATAGGAAGGGTGATTAGGCCTATTAATTCTTGTCTCCTGTCAGTCGGAGGCGACGGCGGCCGTGAAGATGGAATGACACATTAGCTGATGGTGGGAGACTGGGCTGGGCCCCTCACACACATTAGCTGATGGTGGGAGACTGGGCTGAGGCCCCTCACACACTCGTCTTCCGTCCCGAATAATGTGTCGCCTCCGTCTCCATTATGCTCGTATTAATCTCCGCCGCAGAGAGTGTTGGGTGCAGCGCCCTCTAGAGTCAGGCACGGGGACGCCAGTGCCTGCGCATTTCGTTAAGGCAGCCCCACCTCCACCCTCCCAAAGCAGCGGGCCCCATTCGCCGCACACCGAGATCCCCTCCCCACCCGACGCACCTGAGAGACGGAGAGAAGAAAGCAGGAGTTGGTTCACTTCTTTGACAGCTACATGATTTACCTAAACTCGTCCTTTCTGTTTCGGCAGTATGCTTGGTTTTCATTACGTCAGTCATAATAAACATTAGCTCTCTCTCTCACCAGCACGCTCCTCTCTCTCGCACTCACGCTCTCTTGGCAAACTCTATTTAGACAACCTGGTAAACATGCCCGTCTTCATTCATTATTCTCTCCCTCATCATGATCAAGCCTCTCGATTTAATGAGGCAAATAGATATTTCTGCAGTGATTGTCTCTCTCCCTCCAAGTATTAAAAATATTAAATGGACACATCTGTTTTTAATTAGGAGCTAAAGTCACCCCAGTGCTGCCTTCCATTTTAATAGACTCTGTGAGCTGATTCTTTATTTTTTTATTTATTTATTTTTATCATGGCTCTTCTCCATCTCTACAACAGTGTGTGTGTGTGTGTGTGTGTGTGTTTGCTCCCTGCAGCTCTACATAAGCAACAGCATGTCAAGTCAGTGCTCTGACAGGTGCACGTCCACTGCCCTGCCATCGATCACACATGCCTTCTGCTCCTGCAGTGTCCAAATCGAAAGGTCAAAGGTCACCATACGCACGTGAAGCAATGGCGCTAGAAAATGCAGGAACACCCACGGGGCGCGGCCTGGTGATGCGGCGTGGAGGGCTTCAGTGGGCGAAGCGCAGGCTGGGCGATGGCGCTATGGTGGTGTGTGAGCGTGGAGGACCCGTTGTGCAAGCGTGTGGCATATGTGCTGACAGCAGAGATGAGAGCAGATCCAGGGTGGGGAGTTAGTGATGGTGTAGACCGAGAGGTAGAGACAGAGTAACGAGAGAGAGAGAGAGAGAGAGAGAGAGAGAGAGAGAGAAAGAGAAAAGAGAGAGAGAGAGAGAGACTGCAGTGGGGGAACAGACAGGTGTCAGACTTCTCTCTCTGGCATCTCTCTGAGGACCACATACATAATTAGACACAAACACTCAGGAGGGGTGCAGTGGAAATACACACACACACATACACGCACACACACACACACACACACACACACACTTTTTCTGAGCTCCACCTGCCACCTAGCGGAGCAGAAAAGCACCTGATGATCTACATATGATTATCCTCTGTTGTCAGGTTCCACCACAATGAACAGTAAACACTTCAGACAAAAACACTTCAGGTTTTAGTCAACTGGAAAATCAGACAGAACTACAGGAAAACACCACCAGTGTCAGGGGTTCAGTCCCCAGGGAGCGCACACAAACGCCAGCATCCTGATGAATATGTAACTCACGCTGCATAAGAGCGTTGTAAATGTAACATCTCAAGACCAGGAACCCTCAGGAGTCTCAACATTTACTTACAGTAGGGCCGCGTGCCCTGATAACGTTCCTCCTACATTAGCGGCTGTCCTGCCTACAACGTGCCAGAGCACGGCAGCTTGCTGTTGGAACGCGTAGGCTTTGTAAATTTAGCTTAATCAAGCATTGATTTCATTTGTACATATTTTATTATTATATTTTATAATATTTGATTGTAAAAAAACGCATTTTTGCCGTTCAAATAGATAAATAATGGTAAATAGTTTTCGTATCATGCTCATGTATCATGTAAGCATTTAAGCCTTCCAATACTCACACGGACCACCAGAGGGCAGTATAAGATAGAGACAATTCAAGATCATTTTGGCGCGTGAAAGCATTCGTGCCTCTTCTTGTTTGACCTACAGCACAACGCTGGTGTCCCAGTTTGATAATGACCGAGACATTCTACTTTTGATGACTGTGACACATTACAAAATCACTGAAATATGTTGGCTACGTGTGACAGAGTTAAGTAGGAAGCCATGTATTACCGAGTTTAAGCTTTCATTGTGTTTTGCAGAACTTCATATATAAATGATTGACGTAGTTCTTTCGTACCACACAATCTTAAGAAACCTTTTTTTTGCTATTTTTCCTCAATAGGTGATGCGTAATGAACTAAATCAGTGCCTACAGCTACACAAAGCCCCCCCTGAAACACGTTATCCATTGTGCCTGCAAGATCGTTCACAGCACACAGCGAACTCTTCCTGTTTGTAGACCGCAAGAGTCGCAGGTAAGACGCTGAAGCTTAGCTTTGTGGTCACTGCTAAGCAGAGGCAGTGCCATTACTAAGAAACGGTTCTCACGGAGAGGGGGGCGCCGCGTCTGCGGCTGCGTGGGAACACGTACCGCTCCCGCCTCCCTCTCGTGGGCAGTGTCGGCGTCACACGTCACACACAGGCTTAGTCTTGCGTTCACTGTGTAAATTGGTATATAAACAAAGCGCGTGGGAAAAGGCGGGAAATATCTGACTTCACATTGAAGGTTAAAGGGTCTGTTTTTTTGTCTCTCTTGTTTAAAATAATATATAAATATATTCTAAAACAATCGTTTACAAATCCGTTTATAAACGTAATTTTTAATTTTAATTCATTCTAAGGGAATTCTCAACGTTTGAAGTCAAGTCATATTATGTGAGCAAAGCCTCCTGTTGTTGATCAGGCATTGTGGGAAGTCCAGGACCGAGAAAACACAACACAGCCTGTGCCTTTGAGCTCCAACATCATCCCCACACATTGCACCAGCTGTTGCTGCAATTCCTGTAATATCCTTCCTCATTGAAACCGTTCACAGCATTCTGGTTGAGCAAACGTGCTCACCCAAACGTTTATCTCCATAAACTTAATCTATACTGATCGATCATCATACGTTTTTGCCAAAGCAGACATTTCACTGGCACGTGGCCATCTTAAGTAGCAGAGATGCGCGTCCAGAATGAAAACACTAACCCACAGTCTGGCTTTATGAATGGCGACCCAGAACACTGGGTCTAGTGAGGTGAGGCTAGAGTGTTGTAAACCACACAGCTTCAGACTGCGCTGCAGTCTGTGGAAGTGAACTGAGCTGTCATGCGGCTCAGGGAGAGCTCATCTGGGAAACGGCGCGGCCTCTGACAAACCACGGCTGCAGTCACCGACGGAAGAAGGGTATGCACTGTTCGACAAGTCCGAACAAACAGTCATTGTGTCACTGACTGATAAAACCCTGTTAGTCTGGGCTAAGGCTGTTAAGTGGACCCTCCCCACCCAGAACCCTTCCCGTCCCGCCACCTGTGCTTAATCCCAGGGACAAAAAATGGGTGCACAGGTCGGAACACAAAGTCAAAGCGCGGGAATATTTTTGTTGGTTTTGGCGGCCTGTTTGGCTAATGGAGTTTATTCACGATGATTCATTCACCCATACATCATGCATCAAAGGAGGCATCAGTAAGTATGATTTTTTTCACATGCAGGTCCAGACACCCTGTCTGATGACAGCGAGCTAGCCAGGTGCGCCAGGTGCGTCAGGTGCTTCAGGTGCGTCAGGTGCGCCAGGTACGGGCTTTCCCTTGGGAATGTGCTACCGCACAATGGGACACGACATCCAGCATCGTTAGCGCCGATGCTGGCAAGCCACACTAGTCCGCAGTTGAATACTTTTCCTGCTCTGCCATTCAGTTCTAAATCCCAAGCCCTTTAGGAGTTGAATCGGGCATTAGAGGAAGTGTGACCTTTAACTCATGCTGTGCTGTGGCCAGCCAGGGCTGATCCTGCAGGGCTGGTCTCGATGCACTTTGACTACTGGGGTAACTGATATTAGCGTGAAAGCAGGCAATGTCCTACCAGATCGTATGTCTGTACCGTACGACGTATCAACTCAGACATACACAGGATTTGTTTGTTTTTTTGCTAAAAGCACCTTTGAATGCATTAAATGCCCAAGCAGAGAGTCGCTGGTTTGTAACACATACAGACTCTGTGAAGCGTCTTAAGCAAGGTCTTCATTCTGTTTGAGGAATAGCGAGTATTGTGCGGTTGACTGTGGGCGTCAGTTCCCTTCTTCCCTGCAGCTGCAGTACAAATGGCTTTTACATGGGAACAAAACAGGGAGAAAAGGCTTCCCATTAGCTGAACAAGCAGCGCCAGGTTATTTGTTTACGGCTATGTGCTAGCTAGTTGGTTGTGTGTATCCAGGCTCCCTGGGTGTGTGTGTGTGTGTGTGTGTGTGGATGAACGTGTGCTGGTCATGACCTCTGTGATGGGTCCACAGGCAGCCGTCTGCTCTATTAAGTGGTTTGAAGGCACGTCCTTCGTCCCACACAAAGCTGCCAGTCAGGCGAGAGAGACAGGGTGAGTGTGTGTGTGTGTGTGTGTGTGTGTGTGTTTTCATGGGTGGCCAGCTCGGCAGCAAGCGTAGCTTGAAAATACCTTCACGTAAAAGGATGCGATGGCCGACTCCAAGATCCTGCCACAAAGAGCCAGATATGAATGACAAGTTACAGTAATGACAAGTTCCTCTTCAATCAGAGCAGACAGAAAGGGCCACAGCTCGGCAATGATAGTAATTGAGAGGCAAAGATGGCGACCCCCCACCGCTCCCCAACCATGGGAGGCGGGATATCTGCGGGGGTTGGCGACCGTCAGAAAATGGTGGGCTGCCGAAGAAAGAGGAGCTGTGGTTTGTGGGATTGGAGCACCAGTTGGAGGGGGTGGGGGAGTGGGGGGTCTGCGACGGGATCAAAGCCATCAGCGAGAGAATCAAAGGCCAAGCAAGCTGCTAGAACTGGCATCGGCAGCAGCCCACGCCATCTCGGCCCTGGTGTGGCAACACAGCCACGGCCCTCCACCAAAGCGCCACCTCAGCGGGCAGCTTTGGTGGCTGAGGGGCATCCAGCACGCATAAAATGTGCCGCGGTGTGTAGCGGCGCTAGAGTGCACCTATCAGCTGCCCAGCGTGTGCTCTGAAGAGCTTGGACTCCAGCACTCCTCTGCAGGCCTGCAGCAAAATGCTCCATAGTTCTCCTGGCAAACATTCAGCGCCAGGCACCAAACAAACTGCTGTATTCAGGGTCACGGGCCCGTTTCGTGCCAATGCCTATAGCCCCACAGGCATGTTTGCGCACACACACACACACGTATATGCACACACACACACGTTTGCAAACATATATGTGTAAAGCCAGACTTGGGCACCTGGCAGAGGTACAGACACTCACCCTCCTCGTGTTTGGATAAGATTTCATGTTGTCATCGGTTGCTGGCTGGTTGTGTGAGCCCTCCTCTTCCTCTATAGCGTTGATTCAGTGCAGAACCCAAATCTGCAGTCAACACCACGGCTGCCCCTGTGGAGCAGTCCACTCTAAAGCAACTCTTGACAACACGCCAGCTTCTTCCAGCCATCTTTATTAGCTTAAGTGTCTTACTCTGTAATAACATTTAGACAGTGCCGTTCATCACAAATAAACCATAAACTGTCACAAATCATACAGCCGGACAATTCCATTCGAAATCGGCCAGATTAGCACCTGTGCCCTCCGAGCATAGGGAGGTATCACGAGGTGCTGCGTGTGGTCCGTGTAGCAGACTGGGCCACACCAGACCGAAGCCACTACTGGACCGGCTTCTCCACTCTTCCTTCGAGGGAACAACCTGTCCTGGCCAAGCAGTAAGGTCCAGTAAGGTCCAGAAAATGCAGGTGTTGGTGAGCAGCGCAGCGCGCCGGACCCAAACCCTGCAGGCACTTTCCCCCAGGAGCAACATGGGAGCAGCACTGCGATCAATTGCAATGCTTTCAACAAGTCAGACCCATGCTGTCCAGGAGAAATACGTCCTGGTCCCCCGGGACGGCTGCAGACGTCTCCGGCACAGCGCTGCCGCGGCTTGGCCCGGCTGAGGGAGACCTACTGGGCAACATCACTGGAGACTCTTATTGCATTTGTCATTTATGATGGCAGTCATGTAAACCCATGAGTATGTGCCAAGTGTAAATCACCAAAGTGCCTCGAGGTAAAGCCAGGTGGAATGTGTGTATATCATTTTTCAAAGGTGTCATTACTGCGCACCTAAGCAAATGTTGGCAGAGGGCAGCGTTTCAAACCTTTCGTGTTATTTCAGTCGGCTTCTCTGCAGTTCTTACCAGTGTCTAATGGGTTTAACGCAGTATGGACTTTGTCAATCTCAAGATGTCCAATATATGGCCGTACATATCATTTCCCCTCGTGTGCTGTCTAAAGTGGAAGCACACAGAGTGGTGAGATCTTTTATGTGCAGTTTCCTAATAGATATTAGGCTGCACATTATTCATCTTCTTTCAGTTGGTGCTGAACAAGAGCAGCAGACCCATGTTAGCAGAGTAAATAAACACTCTTGAACAGTCACTGGTCCTGCAACCTGAGCCAACTGCAATATAATCCCATTCAATGTGAACAAAACCCACCGACGCATGTTTGTAGTGGAGAGTAGGTGGCGTTTTCTCTTTTAAAAATAGAATGGGGGCCGTCTGAGTCCGCCTCCACTTTCAGACACACTTGTCGTGTTTTGGGTGGAGGCAATGATGTGTGGTGCCATGGTAGAACTGTCCTACTCCAGCTGCTATCTATGTCCACCTTAAAGTAGTGAAAGGGGTTAAATGAGTACGTCCACCTTAAATCCATCTCATGGCCTCAGAAACCAAGTGATTGGGCTTTTACTGTTGAGCACAGGTGGAGTGTGAATGATGTTTTCAAAAGAGAACAAAACCTCTGGACTCATGTTTACAATGTCATTGTATATATATTTTTCTCTAGAAGGCTTCCAAACATAACCCTCTACTTTTGGCCTAGAGTCTAGAATTTTGTAGCCAACCAGTCAAAAATGCCTATTTGATGATATGCTACTTTCCTTTGGTGCTTGCCATGATAATTGAAGTGGCACTGAGACTCAGGTGAGACTCACTGGTTCCAAAAGGACATTTAACACACAGTTGAGGTAATTTATTTGACATTAATTTATTTCAGAGCTTTTAGTTGTTAACAGGGTAAAAGAAAACTGGTATTCTCTTTTGAAACTACCCTGTCCCATAGTATAAATGGTTAACTAGGGTTAAAAAATACTCCAACTGTTACAGCACTGAAATGTATCAAACACATTTTTTTGTAGTTTTTTTTTTGTTTGTTTGTTTGTTTGTTTTGTTTTTTTTAAATGTCCACTTAAATCTCTGGTAAGAAGCTGTAAAATAATGGAAGTGGTTCACTAGGTGGAACACTAAACTGGCACACTGAGAAGACCAATGGGACGAGCTAGACACGAATACTAACCAGCAAGAAGCAATACGTTGGCAGGTTGCTGCTGGGTAGGCTGAGCTTAGCCAGTCAGACAGAAGGATCCTCTTTCCTTATGGCAAACCCCTCCCACCCCCACCCATTGGACGAATTGCTAGCACCGAGGCACAATCATGTTTAATGGCATCCGTACATTAGATGTACTAACTTATTACCAGGAATGGTTGAGAAGCATAACCGCGTCCTTGCCAGCATCAGGGTCTTAGATAAGCGTTCCACCACATACCTGCACAGACTATGTTTCCTGTCATGCTTTCAGATGTACACTTCAGTTTGCTGGCTGGTTGTATTTAAAGGGACAGTATGCTCCTTCCAACCACACACATGTGGCTCACAAGTGCTCTACATAGGGGAAAGAAACCGTTTGAGTTTGGGGCTCGTTGACGAGACATGTTCCAGCAGGCTATGTCCATAGACTCTTGAACACACACATACACACAAATAAAATATTAACCGTTTGAAACAGCCATTTTTCTTAACAAAATAATTCTCACTCATTAAAATGGCGCACATAGCAAAAAAGGTAACAGATTTCCATATATATATATATTATATATATACTATTTTGGCAGACAGAACATGAATTAGTTATTGTAAACAGCTTGGCTCATTTTCTCTATCTTTCTCTCTCCTCACTTTTTCTCTCTCCCCCTCTCTCTCTCTCTCTCTCTCTCTCTCTCTCTCTCTCTCTCTCGTTCATGGCTCCAGTTTCAGGTTGTCTAAAACCTTTAATCTTGTGCTTAATGGCAGTCCTGGCGCAAGGCTGCAAAAGTGCAAGTCTTTAGTCCAACAGCAGCGAGTCATGTCACTGTCCCAGTGGTGGGCGAGATGCAGGCCTCACACACCCACATGGGTCTGGGTGGAGGTGGTGGGCGAGATGCAGGCCTCACACACCCACATGGGTCTGGGTGGAGGTGGTGGGCGAGATGCAGGCCTCACACACCCACATGGGTCTGGGTGGAGGTGGTGGGCGAGATGCAGGCCTCACACACCCACATGGGTCTGGGTGGAGGTGGTGGGCGAGATGCAGGCCTCACACACACCCACATGGGTCTGGGTGGAGGATGGTGGGTCTGGGTGGAGATGCAGGCCTCACACACCCACATGGGTCTGGGTGGAGGTGGTGGGCGAGATGCAGGCCTCACACACCCACATGGGTCTGGGTGGAGGTGGTGGGCGAGATGCAGGCCTCACACACCCACATGGGTCTGGGTGGAGAAGTCTCAGGGTCAGAGGATGTGTGGAGCAGGACGACAGACAGGTTCATGAGTTCCTGGTTAGGGTTTTGGCCAGAATGCCTGGCAGAACATGAGGCACTTCGCCCCACAGGTATGGTAACGGGAGAGGCAAATTAACAGCTTAGTGGGGAATAAGGCTGTCACTTCTATCACAATGCCTCCTCCATCTTTATCCCTTCTAACCATGACTTCAGGGCGGCAGAAACAGCTTTGACCGTTCAAGCCAACTCTCCTCCTCTGCACATGTCTGCAAACGTCCAGCCCGAGGAGGCAGCGGGCGCTATCTAGGTTCAGTGGTTTGGGGCTCCAGTGGGGGGTGGGGGTGGAACGTGGGACCCCTCAGTTGTCGTCGTCGTCACTGATGTCCTCCTCCCCCAGCGCCTTCTCCGGGATGGCGTCCAGGCTGCGCCGGGGCCTGCAGTCGGAGCCGGCGGACGGCGTGGCTCCCGCGCCACCCTTGGCCAGGTCGCAGGCCAGCGCGGCGTAGTGCACCTGCTTCAGGTTCTCCTGCACCTCCACCCGAGCGTGCTTCAGCAGGTCTGCTTGGCCCTGGGGAGACAGCAGGCGGCCCGGTCAGCACCACCGAGAGTCGCGGGGAGGAAACAGAGGAGCTTCAGCTCCGACCGACCGACCAACAGGCCGTCGGGGGAAATAAGCAGCTTTTGCTTGGTATGATTATTATTAGCACCTTTGTTGAAGACTAATAATAAAAGTAATAAAATATATGAATCAGCAGAAACAGACATTGTCATTCGTTCCAATATCGCACCAGAGATGATGTCACAAGACATTGTATATGCCCCTTGGGTGGCAGCATGGAATGCTGGGTAAAATAAATATGTGCAATTAAATGAATAACATAAACAGGCATCAATACTAGGGCCCAATATCCAAGGCTCAGTAAGCTCTGCAATGGTCGAATTAACATAGCCGCATATAAACACGTTGGTTTTTTTTCCTGACGTTAACACATCACCATTGCCTAAAGAAGACAGATGGTCACCTTATGCTCCAGTACAATGGCCTGAGGTCCTGAGCTCTCACTAACTCCAGCCCCGATAATCCTGTGCAGATCCACTCTGGCTAAACGTACTTGCTAATTAATTATGGAGTCTGGCAAAGCGCTCGGCTGGATAAACAACAGAAACGACCTTAGGGGAGATGATCGAGGGACCATGTATTAATCAAAGGGCAACGTTAGCAGGTAGGGTAATCTTTAATTAACGCATGCAAATGTGCTCATTCTAGAGGTCAAACAGTCATTATAACACAGGGAGGCTGGACACATTTTAGATGAGTATCATACGGCGGGGGCAGATTTTTAAAACCTATAATTCTAAATGAGCAGAATCCCTTGGGTGACTCTGGCTGCACACTTGTTGTCCATCTCAATTACGAGGAACATGAAGTAGAGCAGAGGACGACCAGCTGTGGGGGGGGGGTTGCTCTGCCGAGCCATCCTGAGGTCAGACACTCAAACCGCTGGGGCGTCACGCCAGGTCCTGTGACACGGCTTATAAAAGGAAAAAAAGTTTCTGGTGCATTTTCTCTACCACCCATACTTTTTTTTGTGGTCTAGTTCATTATGTATAGTATGGAGAAGCAGTTGTAGGGAAAGTGAAGGACTCCATGTTGGCAGGCTACGGCTGAACGCTGAAGGGACGTGTTCCAGAAGCCAAAGATAGGTGAAGCTCCACATTTCAGAATGTAGAATGTATAAAAATGTAGATATATGACTGTACATATTTTAAGTGTAATAACAGCCAGATTTATGCAAAAGTCATATAAACTCTCATTTAAAAACGATGCGTGATGGATATACTTTAATATTCTTTTATGCATTTTAGTTTTTGGGCAATAAAAAAAAGAGGAAATTACAATTCTGTTGCCTGGTGTTACACCCAATGGTTATTCATCACTAATTAAGGCTGGAACCTGATAACTCATGCCAATTCCCCCAAGCCGGATCTGTCCTGTTAGATTGCTGCAGGTATCCAAAACTTTCCATTAGCCATGAGTTGGTACTGAACTCTGCACGTATGCAGAACTTTCCATTAGCTATGAGCTGGTACTGAACTCTGCAGAACCGTAGCTCTCCAGGACGAGCCTCTGAGTCTAGGGAGTCTAGATTCTTTAGATGGCAGATTGCTAATCACTGTCATCTATCAGCATTCTGCCTACACATTATACCACATTTTCAGCATGCTTTGAAATATCCCAAAAACCCAATTAACCACCACTTGCATACCTGCGCAAACTTTATTTAGAACAACACCTGTAAGCAAAGGGTGTCCTCAGTGCTGCACTGATTCATGTTGACAGTTTGGGTGTCAGTCAGAAACCACCTTCCCACAAATAGCACCTGTTTCAGGCACCCTGATGCAGAAAAGGTACCAGTCACTTCTCAGCAGTGTAGCCCTGGGCGGAATGATCTGGAAATCATGAATACTAACAGCTCGGGCTGACAGCACCTCGGAGCAGAATTGGGGGGAGGAAAGTGACGAAAGCAGGCAAGAGGGAGAAAATGATATAAAGAATGAGGGGAAAGAGGAGGAGAGAAAGAGTGAGAGAGCAAACAAGACCGAAGGAGAAGGGGCAGGGAGACTTTGAATTTGAGACAAAGAAGACATAGAGAGAGGGGGAGAGATAGAGAGGGAGAGAGACAGAGGGGGAGAGACAGAGGGGGAGAGAGGGGGAGAGAGAGAGGGGGAGAGAGAGAGAGGGGGGGAGAGGGAGAGAGACAGAGGGGGGGAGAGAAAGAGAGGGGGGGGAGAGAGAAAGAGAGGGGGGGGAAGAGAGGGGAGAGAGACAGAGGGGGAGGGGAGAGAGACAGAGGAGAGAAAGAGACAGAGGGGGAGAGAGAAGAGAGGGGGAGAGAAAGAGGGGGAGAGAGAGAGAGGAGGGGGAGAGAAAGAGAGGTGGAGAGACAGAGGGGGGGAGAAAGAGAGGGGGAGAGAAAGAGAGGTGGAGAGACAGAGGGGGGGAGAGAAACAGAGGGGGAGAGAGACAGAGGGGGAGAGAGAGAGAGGGGGGGAGAAAGATAGGGGGAGAGAAAGAGAGGTGGAGAGACAGAGGGGGGGAGAGAAAGAGTGAGGGAAGATGTGTAAACAAGGCGAGGGGAGCTGGGCTGTGGTGAAGGGAAGCAGTACACCAGGAACCCAGAAGCAGAGAGGACGGCAGGAGGCCATGCGCACCTTCAGAATGGTGATGTTCCATGTGAAGCTCTCCACGGACTTCTGCAGCTTCCTCCCCTTCAGACCCTCCTTCATCGCCATGTCATGGAGCTTCTCGTGGGACTCCATTGCTGCAAACCAGAGCACAGTGGGCAAAATCACAGCATCATCTCACTCGGGCTGAAAAGGTCGTCGTTGCAAATCAAATTCACAGCCCTGACAAGGCCGATGCTCCTCACCAGTGTGGGCATACTGCATTGTTATATTGCACACTGTGATCTATAAGGATGGCTTAAACTAAGTATATAATTATCCATCCATTAGACTTGTTTACATTCCCCTTTACATGCTGAACAGCAAAAAAAAGCCAAATGGAGAAATGAAAGTGTCACTGATGCTGCCACTGTGAACCTGA